>JALIZH010022881.1:0-27430 GCA_030522465.1 Rhipicephalus appendiculatus
GTCCCTTGGGGCGGTAGAGAATGGTGGCTGTGGATCCACTGTACATTTATCCGGTGTTTATATAGGTTTCGTCGATGACCTGATTCCGCATTTCCTGCATGACTGCTGATGTCTCCACCGAATCAAATGCCTTCTCGTAATCTATAAAGACTATGTATAGGGGTTGGTTGTATTCCGCGCATTTCTCTATCACCTGATTGATAGTATGAATATGGTCTATTGTTGAGTAGCCTGTACAAAACCCTGCTTCGTCCTTTCGTTGATTGAACTCTGGTGGCATACTAATTCTAGTAACAATTTTTTTTGTAAATACCTTTCAGACAACTGACAGTAAGCCGATCAGCCTGTAATTTTTTAAGTCCTTGACGTCCCCTTTCTTATGAATTAAGATGATTTTGGCATTCATCTAAGATTCTGGTATCCTCTCCATCACGAGACCCTTCGTATACACTGTGGCCAGTTTTTCTAACACAATCTCTCCACAGTCTTTCAACAGGTCAGAAGTTACCTGATCTTGACCACCGGCTTTGCCACTTTGTATTCTCTAAAGGCCTTTCTTTACTTCTCCTGTCAATACTGGTGGGATGTCACATTCCACTGGGCTATTACTGCTTCATACGTTATCGTCTTGATTGTCTCGGCTGCTGTACAGATCTCTGTAGTACTCCTCCGCTACCTCAGCTATTATATCCCTATTGATAGTGATTTTGCCTTCCTTGTTCCTCAATGCATAGATCTGATTTTTACCTATGCCCAGTTTTGTCTTCACAGCTTTGAGGCTACTTCAGCTTTTCAGAGCATGCTCAATTCTCTCCATATTATACCTTTTTATGTCGGCTACCTTACGCCTATTCAGTAACTTTGAAAGCTCCGCCAGCTTTACTTTGTCTGTTGCATTTTTTTTGGCGTTCATGGTTTGACGTTTCTTAATGAGGTTTGCCGTCTCCTGGGATAGCTTGCCAGTGCCCTTTCTAATGACTGTACCCCCCAACTTCCATTGGACACTCCTTAATGATACTAGTCAGACTATAATTCATTTCGTCAACGCTAAGGTCGGTTTCCTCGGTTTCCTAAGGTCGGTTTATCTCTTCCGAAGTGAAACTCTGTGTTCATGTACTTTCCCTCACAGCGAGAGTTCATTAATAGGCTTCCTGCGTATAAGTTTCTGCCGTTCCTTTCTCAAGTCTAGGCGAATTCGAGATCTCACCAGGCTATGGTCACTGAACGGATCTTAACTACTTCCACATCCTGCACAATGCGCGGGTGGGCACACATTATGAAATCTAAGAAAGGGAAAATTGACAACCATCCGTTGGTAGCACGAAGCCACAAGGAAATCCGTACGGATTTGTCATAAACAAAAGCTTCTTAGTTGCCAAAACGTACGGATTTCCTCGTGTCTTCTTGCGACGCACAGGTGGTTGTCAATGTTCCCTTTCTTAATCCTTCCGCCACCATGCGGGTGTCCGCAGCGCTGATTTCCACTAATTATGACGTCTATTTCATTTTTAGTTTCGCCATTAGGAGTCCTCCATGTCCACTTACGGTTAGCCCGTTTTCTGTAGAACGTATTCAAGATCCGAAATTATTGCGTTCTGCGAACTCTACTAGTAACTCTCATCTGGCGTTTCTAAAGCCGATGCCGTATTCCCCCACTGCATGGTCTCCAGCCTGCTTCTTGCCTACCTTCGCATTATTGTCGCCCATCAGTACAGCATACTGAGTCTTCACCTTACTCATTGCTGATTCTATGTCTTCGTAGAAGCGTTCAACCATATGATCATCATGGCTGGATGTAGGCGCGTAGGACTGCACCACTTTCATCGTGTGCATCTTATGAAACTTTATACGATACTTGCCACCCTCTCACTAATGCTACAGTATTCCTCTATATTAACAACGGTATTTTTATTAATAAGGAACCCCACCCCCAGCTCCCTTCTATCAGCTAAGCCAAAATAGCATAGGACGTGTCCGTTCTTCAGCACTGTATAAGCTTCATGTGGCCTCCTAACCTCACTGAGCCCTATTAGATCCTATTTCACACCCTCTAATTCCTCGGATAGAACAGCTAGACTCACCTCACTAGATAACGTTCTTGCGTTAAACGTAGCCAAGTTCAGATTGCAATGGCGGCCTGTCCCGAGCCAGAGATTCTTAGCACCCTCCGCTGCGTCGCAGGTCTGACCGCCGCCTTAGTCAGATGCTGGATATGTAAGTTTATAAACACTACATATTTACTCCTGTGATACAGGCGTCACGTCCGGTTAATGTCAATTCTATATTAAGCACTATCTACTGAAGTTGGTGTGCGTAGCACTAGCCAATGCTACCGTCCTCGCAAGCACAAGCGCTACATATCAGCTTATCGCTTCTGGTGTTGGTAGTACCCTTGTTGCCGTTGGCATCCTTGCGTACCTACCAACAACTGCTTATATAAAACAAATGCGACTGTTCAACATATGTCTGTGCGTACATTTGTATATATATTTAGCGTCATATCGTAACGTTTCGTCAATAAGTATAATTACAGAACAGTCGCGTTGCCTCCCCATGCTTTGAATAACATCGATTCCCGTGGTACGTGGGATCTTTCGAATTTTTTGACAGCGAAGCGCTTCTTAGTTGAGGCATTCATGTCCAGTTGCGGTAGTTAAATCTGAAACGGGTAGGTGCCACTATGCACGACTGCCACCACTCACCATTACGCCCACTACAGCTCCCACCGCTTCTCCCACTTCATTATACCAACTTCATTGAAATCCCACTTCATACAACCAGGTAAAATAATTAGTGAAGCGAAGGCTAAATTTTAAGCTAGCAGCCTCCCTATTTCATCAGTGTCCCCTAAGCACAGCTGGGTGAATAATTTTTATTGTTTTATGCTATTTTAATATTTTAACTAACTACTTTTTTTGCGCCAGCTCCTCCTGTCTTTCCATCCTTCGCCATGTGAAGTAGCAAGTAAATGATTTGTATACGCTAGCTAAGTTCCGCGCCTTTGAATAAAGCCTCCTCTATTTCCCTCTCTAAGTGTTGTAGATGATTGCATAAAGGACACAAAGTGAACATGTTCTTTTCTACTTGCGGTAATTTTTACTCCGTAGGTACCCAGTGAAGGTACTTGATACGGCAGCTAAACTCTGACAATAAACAAGATCGTTCACGGAGGCTTTTGGGGTTCACTCAAGCAAGGTGTGCCCTTAGATATGTGGTTCCGCTGATATGTTGCCTCCCCATCGTCTGCGAATCCTTCTACCATCGAGGAGTCTCCATCCGCAGACGACGGAACCGTCCACATTGAAGACACAGACAGCTCTTCAAGTGAGACGCCCCTGCAAATTGACGAAGACGCTACCCCCAGCGACGTCAGCCGGGAAAGTGTCGACGTTCTGGTGCCCCCCTCCGTTCGAAGTTCCAACATCAAGCGTCACCGAGTTTCCAGCAGCGACTCGGAAACCCACAGCCGCGACAGAAGTCCCTTGCGGACACCAACGCGACCCCGGAAGCCCCGCGCCTCCGGTGCGTCGCCCGGCCGCAAGAAATCACTGTACCACTCGCGGGGTGCGTTCACCCGCTCCCGCGCCCGCTAAAGGTACTCGTGTCATTCCGTCCCTTGCTTTGTATCGTCTTCTCTCTTTCACCATGGCTCTCACTTTAAAAGTCATTACATTTAACGTTCACGGTTTCCGCAACCCTCAAAAACAGGCTGAAGTTATAAATTTTGCACGTTCACTATCTTGCGACCTACTTTTTCTACAAGAAACTAACTTTTTTAAGCTCTCAGATGTTCTGACATTCAAACGCGCATTTAACATTGATTGTTAGTTTTCGTTCGCTAGCACGCGTTCGACTGGCGTCGGAATTATTGTTTTTAACCGCAGCCTTCTGCGTGACCACCATATCACCTTCGATGCCTTCGGACGCGTGCTGGCGTTCGACTGCACTTTCTTTTGTTTGCGCATCAGATTTGTTGGCGTCTATGGGCCGGCGGTGTCCGCGAACTCTGCCGCCTTTTTTCGCTCCCTCGACCCTTACCTTTTAAATTCTCGACATTTGGTACTTTTAGGAGATTTCAACTGTGTCCTAGACTCCCACACTGACGTCCGAGGTCCAGGTCGCGGCCGGTCTAACTGGAATGCTAAAGAACTTGAGCGTCTCGTGCAACAGTTGTCACTGACTGATGTTCATGACCGCATGTATGGTGGGAGGTATGTTTATACTTGGCGTCGCGAGACGTCGAGCAGTCGGCTGGATCGAGCATGTATATCCCCAGGCCTCATGGCCTTCGTACGCAATGTCGAGGTGCTGTCGCTACCACCTACGCCCGTGTATATAAGTGACCACCGCCCGGTTGCGCTGACCCTACACCTGCCTGCGGGGACGCCGGCGGTTCAGAGGCCATGGCGTCTGGATTGTCGCGTCCTTCAAGACTTTCAGACGGTCCAGGGGTTGTCTCGAGCACTACAAGCATCACTGATTGGTGCGGATCTCACTGACTGGGATCATCTGAAAGAACAATCGCGTCACCATTGTAGTGCGTCGGGTAGGGCACTTCGCGCTCGTGTGACACAGGACGCTAACGTTTTAATTCAGAAAATCCGCATTGCCCACCGAGACCCTTGCCCCTCTCCCGTCATGCGTGCATGGCAAGCAGAGCTAGTGGACAGGTACCAGCATATCATGCGCGCCTCTTCACTCTCAGCAGCAGCTTGGCGCTGTAGACGTGCGCCATGTGCGCACCCTGAGGTCCTCCGGTATGCACGTCGGGCGCTCATCCGTCCGTGCGGCTCGCCTGCACACACGCTGCACCCTATAGCTCCGGCCGCTACTGGCTCACGCGACTTCCAGGCTTTCACGCGCCACTTTGAATTTATGGCCCAGTCAGCTACTAGCGTAAGTTCTGCCGCAGGGGGTTCTTTGCACCCCCTCCTACAAGATTTACCACGTTACTCCAACGCGGATTCTGACCCTCTCCTATCGCCACCATCGGATTCTGAAATCAAAGACGCCTTAGATGCAATGAAAAAGGGTTCGGCCCCTGGACCCGATGGCCTCCCCGTCGAGTTCTACATCGAGTTTTGGCCCATTATTGGCCCATTTATGTCGCGTGTCATCAGGTGCTGTTTCCACGATCTTTCCCTCCCGCACTCTTTCCGCAGTGGCCGTATCACACTGCTACCCAAGTAAGACTCCCAATCCACGTGACCCGAAGATTGGCGCCCCATCACCCTTCTCAATGCTGATTACAAACTCCTCGCTAACATTCTGGTACGCCGCATCAGTCCGTCTCTTCCATCGCTAATAGCTCCCCACCAAGTCTGTTCCATTCCGGGACGCGACATTCATAGTCATACCTGGCTCACGCGTGACATAATACAATACACCACTGGACGATGCGCCCAGGGGTTACTGGTTTCCTTAGATCAGGAAAAGGCATTTGACTTCGTTGAACATAGCTATTTATTCACCGTCTTACAAGCATTCGGTTTTCCTGCCAAGTTCATCCGCCTCATTCGTGCCATGTACGCTAACTCCGAGAGTACCCTTTTCCTAGATTCGCGCGAGAGCCGCCCATTCCAGGTTACAAGAGGAGTTCGCCAGGGTTGTCCTCTCTCACCCGTCTTATTCGTCCTTGCCTTAGAACCCTTTTTAAGGGCTATCGAACGAGAACCACAGATTCGTGGCTTACCCCTCCCTGGCCGCACTGAAGTTAAGGTAACTGCCTATGCCGATGATATTACTCTGTACATACACAACGAACAGTCACTGCAGCACGTACGTCCTGAATGCCTTTTCCCATTTCGGAGTGATTTCCGGTGCTCGTTTAAATTTGTCAAAAAGTCAGTATTTCTTCATTGGAAACCCGGCCGGACGTATTAACATCACTTTGCCTTTGCAATGGTCCTCCACCATGGAGATACTAGGTGTCACTTACGATGCTTTCGGTATACAAGAAAATATCTGGGCATCGGTTATAAAAGATCTAACACAAAACATAGACGCTGCTAAGCACTTCGATTTTCCCCTTTTAGAACGCCGGTACTTGTCGCAATCGGTCTACCTCGGCAAATTTTGGTACTTGTGTCACACCGTCAAACCCCCGCTCCGCGTTTCACAGAAAGTTCAGCGTTTAATCACCTCGCTCTTTTGGTCTGGTGGTACGGAATTATTATCGCGCCCCGCGTTAGCGCAACCTCGCAGCCGAGGAGGCTTCGCGTTCCCCGACGTGGCCGTTACGGCTTCCATCCTGTCCCTCCGCACCTTATTGCGCGTTTTAAATAATGATGGTACGCCTGCGCAGACACTCGCACGTTACCACCTAGGTCCATCCCTACGTGTCCTACTGCCCGCTGGCCCTATCAACTGTGGTCCGCAGTCCTCCCATTTACCGACTGTGTATCGTGCCCTCCTGGCCTTCCACCACCGTCTAGAGACTACGTGCCCCGAGATCGATGTAGCCGAAGCGAAAGTGGTGGACACAATGGCCGCCCTTGTGCAGCCTTTGGTACCCCGACACCGGCACGCGGTAATGAGTTGCCCGTGGAAGCACATGGCCGCAGCGGCGTTGCCGGGTCACCTCCGTGACTTTGTTTGGCGATGGGGCTGGGGCTTGCTCCCCACTCGAGATCGGCTGCAACGATGGCAGGTGGTACGCACCTCCACTTGCCCCAACTGCGTCATGGTTGAGACCAACCGACATGTGACGATCGAATGCGTGGTCGCCCGCCTTTTTTGGCGTGCGGCCCATGCTGGTTTTCGTGGGCAGCGTGTCCGAGGGTTCGTGTCCAGCGGCCGGTTCCCACGGGGGCGCTTCGCGGCACTCTTAGTAGTTGCCGGCATGTTCAGCCTTTGGCGCAACCGCTGCGAAGCCGTCGCTGGGAATTGCCGTCGACGGGCCTTATGGCCAATATTGGGGCGCATGAGGCGCGAGATCCTTGCGTTTCTCTCTGAGGAGCTTTTCTTTTTGGGGGGAGCGCCAGTTTCTGCGCCATTGGTCATGCCCTTTTGTCGACGTTGAGAATGAACGGGTTCAACTTATTTTTCGGCCTACATGGTGCTAGACCGCACCGTAGGGTCGGAGCTGATGTGCTTGTCTCTTGCCCTTTCGACCTGTGTTCGCCAGCTTGGTATCTCATGTCCTAGTGAATCTACCACGAAGTTGATGTTTTCGATGGAGAATTATGTACTCCTACCCATTTATCCTGTTGTATATTGTGTCACTTGTGAGCTATGTCCATTTGTTGTTGTGTTGATCAGACTTTTGCTGTTCGCCCTATACGAAAGTGTTAGTTTTTGTGATGTAGAACTGTGAAATATGAATGTATCCCTGAACACCGATATGTCATGTATAATTTATGATCTGTACATAGTGTAAATAAATTTTTTCTAAACTGAATATTTCACAAACAGAAAAGTTCTTCGGACTTTGTCTGCTATAATTCCAAGAGAAGGCAAACGCTTGAGGGGGGAGACAGAAAATTAGGTGGGCATATGAGATTAAGAAGTTTGCAGGTATATCGTGGCAGCAGAAAGCACAGGACCGGGTGGATTGGCAGAACATGGGAGAGGCCTTTGCCCTGCAGTGGGCGTAGTCAGGCTGATGATGCTGATGATGAACTTAAGAATTCCGACTGATGTCTGGGTTTTGCGTGCCGAAACAACGATATGATTATGAATGACGTCTTAATAAATAACTCCTGAAATTTTCACCAACTGGTGCTCTTTAAGGTTCACTGACATCTCCTCTAGCATTTCGCCTAGACCAAAATACGACAGCCGTGGCTGGGGTCGAACTCGCACCGTAGCGAAAGTGCTCCCGGCTCGGGTAAAGCCCCTATCAGGTGGGGCACACCTTTGTGGAATGGGGAGAGTGATACCGAAAGGAGAGGTGCAGAAAGTGAAGAGGAGGACGGGAACACGTGCACTCTGCATGCGCCGCGGTGAATATGGCATCACGGGTAGTGTTGGCACACAGCCGCCCCACGCTGACTATCCACCAAAAATGCAGCTCAAAAATGCAGTTGGAAAATAATCAGGTTATCGGAACAGTGACGTCTTCAGAGCATAATTCCGAGGTTTTCGTAAGCGTTGCTGATTGTTGTTCAGTATTGTTTTAACTAGGTATCATAGGTCGGCAAAAAATGTGGATCTCACTCAGACTCACCCAAGAAATATATTTTAAGTTTAGGGATCACTCGAACTGGGACGCAGCAGAATTTTCCTGAACTCGACTCACTCAGACTCAGACTCGCTAAAATTTTTCCCGATCGTACTCACTCGTGCTCAAACACACCGAACTATACCTCACTCGGACTCTGACAAACAGCACGACCATAGTATGAGTGAGTCCACTCATCAGCCCGTTTCCGTTTACTTACGTTTTTCAGAACATGATGTCATTGCTCTTTAACACCACTATCTCTCGTATTCGGTGCTCTACTTGGCGCCCTTTAATCTCGTACCTTAAAATTTGAGTTATCGGTAGTTACAATCCACAAAGGACATTCTTGTTGAAAGAGGCGACTCACAGGATGTATTTTTATCAAATTCCCGTGACATAGTTTTCCCCATTCTTTATGCACGCCTGTGTCAAGTTAAATGTTCATCCATCTCTTTCTCAATCTTCTTCTTTCTTTCCTTTCTATTATTCCCCCCTTTCCCCCACCCCAAGTGTAGGGTTGCGAACCGAGCCAAAGCTTGGTTAACCTCCCTGCCTTTCCTCTTCGTTTCTCTCTCTCTCTGGTCAATAATTACTGAGCCTGATTTTGAACGCTAGTATGTCTAAGCAAGCGCGATTAGACGTTACTATCACAGCGTGAGTCGACATAAGGCTGATATTATTGCCGTAGACATGTAGATAGGAGTAGGTATACACCAAAATCCACTTAAAAGTACATGAATGTATGACAAACACGATTCAGAGGTTAGCATATTAGTAAAGGCAGTTAGTTTCCCGTCTCGCAATAAATTAGCCCACCGCAAAGCCACGCCAGTGGTTGAAACTGCTTCGGAACAAGAACTCACCTGTCAACGTGAATTCGCGTTCTGGTGTTGGCTATCCGATTTTATGACATGTAATGCTTCAACATGGACGATTTCCCACACATAAAGTAATAAACAATACATGAATATATGACTCAGCAAGCTGTAGTCAAGCGTTGCGCGGTCTTGTAGCAATAGGGTAACCACCCCGTCTGATGATATGCAAATCATCGCACCGTAGCGTGTTTGCTTTTATAAAACTGACTTATGCTGTGTCACTTGGATGCCGACGTTATATCGGACCATGAGCTACCCTTGAAGCGCCAAGGTAGTCGATGTACCAGGTAAGCCCTGGTACGTCGAGTGCATTGATGTACACTTCAAGGGGCCGTTCAACACTTTTTCAAGACCACATTGTTTGACATGCTTTAATATCTGGTTACGTAGACTGAAGGCTGAAGAGGTTAGTACACTAAGAACGGCAGCGTTAGGGGCACGCAGTTCGAAGTTATTCAACCTAGAGAATTCAAAATACAATAAAATGGACGTGTGCCCTGTGCTCGATTTTCGCGGCGTCACTTGACCAAGTTTCTCTCATCTTCGGCGACGTATGATGGCGCGCCAATGAAATGAACTGAACTTTCTTACGTACAGCTAGCGTGCACGCGTCATTGCCCATTATTTTCAGTTATATCTAACCCATTGAAGTCGCCGTCGCGATGGTAACAAGCAATGTGGTGCTTGAAGACTGAATCGCACGTGCGAAACGATCAGCTCACGAACGCCTCTATAATGTCTTGTAGATTTAGTGATCTTTCTTGTTGTGACAGCGTCCATATCAAGGCTCTTAGATTTTAAGGCGAAAGCCTTTAATTGCTCATGCTCACGTCTGTCCGTCCATCCGTCCATCCCCCCCGTCCGTGCCCTGGCACGGTGCCAGGAGGCCACCGGGTAGCGCTAACGGACGCGGGTCGCGTCGGACTCTACAGAGCTCGCGCTTTGCTTGCGTAGCGCTGTGCCCAGCGTGTCCAATCATGCAAGAAGGCAGACGCGCATTGCGTGCCAGCCTGACCAACCCCGTCTCAAAGGACACTGGCGTTTGCGGAACACACTTTGGAATTGACAAAGTGTCCGTAAATTTAAGCGCCAGACCGCAGACGGCGTCTGCAGGATGCGCCATGCGCGATAAAATGAACGCATGCGAAACAGAGGCAGATAGGTCTCGCTGCTATTCGCGGTAAAAAATAAAAAAAGAAAACACGCACACATTCTGTTTGTGTGCCATCCCTATGAGGGTGTAAATATAAAGACATGGCATAGTCAGTCGAATGGCCACAAGCTTTCGCCGACCACACTGTGGAATGTACAAAATGTTCTTCAGTTTTTTTCGCTTCGCTTTCTACGAACAACGGCACCTGGAGCATCGCGCGTTTCCTACAGCGCCGTGGCGTTCGGTGCATTCTTTGCCTAAGGCTGCAGTCTTCAAGCTGAAGAGTCGGAAATCTTTAGTCTTTACCGCCTTCCATAGAGTTTCATACAATAATACCTAGAGTGCAATCTGGCGCTAGTGTCTATGCGGGCTCCTTCAGCGGCGCGTTGTACCACCATGGGAATGATGGGAAGTACAGGCTTCGGATCTGCTTCGGATGGCTTTCGTTCTTGAGATTCGCGACGCTTGTTTCCCGAGTGTAAAACAACGCGATATGAAGTTATTTTTCATTGAAACTTGCTTCATTTTTTTTTACGTAAAACTTATTACAAAAAGTTCGCGTGACAGTGAGATAGAAGTGAAGCCTGGACAAATTTAACTGCCAGGGTATGCATTGCTCTGCCATAGTGTTCCAGGTTTGGCATCAGAATTTAATTAATTATTTTTTATAACACTTGAAAACAAACACGCTTGTTTTTCCCTCGAAAGTACGTATTATCTATTTATGAAAACAACAGTACAGTACTAAGTGAAAAATTACACCATCTCCCGCTAAAGGGAACCATGTGTAGATGTGAAGCAGCGGGCGCTAACGCTTACATTGGCGGCGGCGTTGACGCTGGCGCTCATCGCAGCGTTGCGCAGGAGAGAAAACTGGGGAGGCGCAAAGCAGGCAGTGATGGAGCAGTGTTTCCTACTGGAACATACCAATCGCTGCTAATGGGCAATGAGAGACAGAAGACTCCGACTGGACACAGAGACCCGCACTCCGCTTTTAGTTAACGCGCACGCTGCGAATTTTTATTGTTCAACAACGCACAGGAGAAATCTCCCACCGGCACCACCTTGGAGGTCAAGATCCATTGCCATATATACGGGGTGGCCAGTGAACGGTTGTGCAGCGCGAGCAGTCGGTTTTTTCAATCAAGAAACTCGCTAGCAGACGCTGCCTGTGTCGGCGTCGCGAGGCGAGAGAGGGAGAGAGGGAGAAAGGGGAGCGTAGGAGAGGAGAGAGAGAGGGGGCGCGCATGCGCAGTGGGAGTGTAGACGCTGCGGGCAGAGATGCCTAGAGGAGAGAGGGGGGGGATGGTAGCAAGGGAGAGAGGAGGGGAGGCGCGTGCGCAGTGAGGGTGTGGTTGCCGCGGGGAGGGATGCCCAGAGGAGAGAGAGGGAGAGAGGAGGTTTTTTTATTTTTGTTTTTTTAAAGGGTTTGCGCATGCGCAGTAAGGGTGGTCCCGCCGCACACCACCACCACCGGATTAAGCTTCGCCATAAGATGCTTCACATCTAACACCTGCCGGCGCGCACACCTCCTCAACCTATACTCCTCCACCTCCTCCGCGGACAACACCGCACAACGCCAACGCCGCACAACGCCAACGCCGGATGCCTGACATAGCCCGACTATGAAATGCATTCGCATTTAAAACATGCTAAAGAAAAATTAATCGGTAATTATCCCTGTTTTGATGCAACGCCGCTATTACTTCTAACGTTGGATTTATCCAATCACACGCCTATGCCATCCGTCCTCATTTCCGCCGCAATAGCTTTGGCGAGCGCCACTACGTGCTGATGCAGTTGAGTTCCGGTGTAGGCGCTTCAGAAGAAGTTGTTGAGGGCCCCTTTAATGTACACGAGAATATTGAACCACGTCGTGGTGTTTGGGGCCAATCAAAACAAAACACGTTGCGAAGGCAGCTACTCGTTGAATACTTCGCATCACACCGATTCCGACAAAGCGTGGGATCAACCGGAATTTTCATGACATTTGACACCACAAATGCCCTGCATTATCACCACACCGTCGCGTACGATCGGCGTTGCATGAAACACGAACATCGGAAGACGTGGCCGGAGCATTAATAACGGTGTGTGCGCGCCTTCCAGTCATCCCAACAGACAGACCCGCCAGACCAGACCACTAAATTTACCTAAACATGTCGAACTCGCCGACTACTTCACACGAAACTGATTCCCACGGCGTGTGGAATCTGCCGGAATTTTCTCAAGAAGATTTAACAAAGAACTCGTTGGTCATTCTTTATGCATACTTTATCTCAGAGGCTGGCTTTACAAAGGCAGAATGCAAACACTATGCCGAATTATTTTCCGACACTGTCGATGGAGTCAAATAAATAAGGGCACACTTTCTTTAGTGAACCTCAAAAAGCCTCCGTACGCGATCTGGTTTAATTAAAGAGTCTAGCAGGCGATCAAAATAGCCTTAGTCTAAGATATGCAATAAAAATTACGTCAAAACATAAAACAGATTTACTTTGTACCCTTTAGGTAATCTTCTACAATACAAAGAAAGAGAGAGAGAACTCTTTCTTGAAAGGCACAGGATTCAGCCGGCGTCTACAAATCGCTCGCTACTATGCTTGGAGAAATATGTAACTACAGGAAGAAGAGGCACAAAACAATGTAAATTTAAACCAAAGCTCTAAATAGAGTAAAATATAAATAAAAATTAGCAGTGGCTTAGCTCGGCTATGCCAGGATATACGTAGAGTGAGCTAACGTTCAGCTGATTATTAAGGCGAAAGCCTTTAATGTCTCATGCTCACGTCCGTCCGGTGTCCGGTGTCCGTCCGTCCGTCCGTCCGTCCGTCCCGATGTCCGTCCGTCCGTCCAACCGGCCGTCTGTCCGTCCGTCAGTCCGGCCGTCCCGATGTCCGTCCGTCCGTCCGTCTGTCCGTCCGGCCGTCTGTCTGTCTGTCTGTCCGTCCGTCTGTCTGTCCGTCCGTCCGTCCGTCCGTCCGTCCGGATGTCCGTTCGTTCGTCCGTCCGTCCGTCCGTCCGTCCGTCCGTCCGTTCGGATGTCCGTCCATCCGTCTGTCTGTCCATCCGGATGTCCGTCCATCTGTCGGTCTTTCCGTCCGTGAAATGGCCACACGCTTTCGCCGAACACACTTTGGAATGTACAAAGTGTCCTTCAATATTTTCTTACCTTTCCTGGTTGTCTAGGCAGGATTAGCTTGATTATTCAAATTTCAAATTCAAATTCAAATGTTTTTATTTACCAGACAAAACTGGAAGGTCGCCAAGGCTAAAAGCCGTGAAAACGGCTTGACAAAGGCTCTGGTGACCTGTACATACACATGGCAGTAGTGCGGAAATGAACCAAGGTGCATAACGTGCAAGTACAAAAGAAAACACGAACAATACATAATACAAAAACGATTTCAGAACTGATTATTTAAGATACATATTATAAATGTGTAATAAAAAAAATTAAAAAAAAATTGTTTCAGAAATCATTGTACACCGTGAATAGACCATCTTATACATTGACACCTATACACTTAAAAGCACACATATATACATTTACGTGAACACACATACATACGTATCGCTAATAAAACGCAAGATAACAAGATGTAACATGATACAATGTATTTACACTAGGCTAAACTATTAAAAAAAACAAAAAAAAACACATGAAATAGACTATGAAAATAGTTGGTTGCGCGTGTGCCTATCACGCCAGAGAGCAGAAATGTGAGTGTAATTGTTTCTTGTTGTAGGTGATCGTACTTTCGTGCGTGTTAAGTGATGTGGGAACGTTGTAGGCCAAGGCTTGATATCTATACGTAGTGCGGAAACGCGGTACGAACCAAATGTCTTTATTTCTTGTGGGAACTGTAATGACCCGACGCTCTAGGCATGACAGTGATCTAATGAAGTTGGAGAGCTCCCTATTTGAGAAAGAAAGTGTGTGCAATAAGCGAAATGTATAAAGGTTGTCAGCTCGTATTATATTGAATTCTTGGAAAGCTTCACGCGTTGTTCCGAACGGGTCAATATTTCCAATTTGGCGGACTATCTTTTTTTGCAGAGTAATGAGTTTGTTTATGTTTGCTTTGCTTGTCGTGCCCCATACAAGGGTGCAGTACATTAGATGTGAATTAAACAGCGCGTTATATATCTGAAGTTTGACCTTGAGTGGCAAAATGTTACGACAACGAGACAACACTCCTGTTACCGATGAAAGCTTCTTACAAATAAAATTTATATGTTTATCCCAGCCTAGGTTGGATGAAAAATAAACTCCAAGTATTTTGTGGGTATCAACAATATCTATGGGCACTGAATCAAGAACTAAAGGTTGATGTGCAGTCAGTACTTTATTTTTGGCACGAAAAACAATGGCTTTGGTTTTATTTGGATTAATTTTAAGCTGGTTCATTCTGGACCACGATGAAATCCTTGAAAGTATATGATTTGCTTTGCTTGTAATATCTTCCAAGTTAAAGCCATCAAGGATTATTGTTGAATCATCTGCATATATGACGTATTTAACTGTTGTGTCTAGTTGAACAATATCATTAATGTAAACATTGAACATCAGCGGACCAAGTATACTGCCTTGCGGTACACCACGAGTGAGGGGCAAAAATGACGAGCTATTTTTATTAATGTGAACACTTTGACACCTATTGCTAAGATATGATTGAATTAATGATTTGCCAACCCCACGAATGCCATTTGATTCTAATTTCTCTAACAATATATTATGATGAAGCGAGTCAAATGCCTTACTGAAATCTAGGAAGATGCCGAGTGTGAATTTATTTTGTTCATAGTTATGAAGTACAGCTTCCTTTAATGTCACCAATGCGGTTTCAGTGGACTTGCCGCATCTAAAGCCAAACTGCGCATCTGTTAACACATTATGCTTATTAAAGAATTTCGTTATGCGAACATGAATAATTTTTTCTAAACATTTAGAGAAGACGGGAAGGACTGATATAGGCCTGTAGTTACTTTCTGCGTTGCGGTCACCACCCTTAAAAATGACTGATACTCGAGCTTTCTTCATGGCTTCTGGGAAAACACCATGTTCAAGAGCTAAGTTATATATATAGGCTAGTACATCACTAAGTAAATATAAAACGTGTTTTATTGGTGTGATCTGCAAGTCATCGGCATCAAGCGATTTAGTATTGTTTAGATGCTTGAAGACTTCGCATACTTCACTTTCGTTTGTTGGGTCCAGAAAAATACTTTGGCTCACGTTACTGCATCTAGCGGCAAAATCCGCGTTATCATTGCACAACGCAACTGCATTTATGAAGTAGTCATTAAAATGATTTGCGAGTGCTGCGCCACTTAAATCTTTACCCCCAAACGTTATAGACTCAGGCAAAGCATTTTTATTATCACGACCGAGTATGTTATTAATTAGCTTCCACGTTGCATTTGACCGTTTCCGATTGGTATGTTCAAAAATACGCTGATAGTAGGCTTTCTTGGCACGCTGAAGTTCAGCGTTTAATCTATTTCGAAGCTTTTTAAATTCTTTCAAAGTTTCAGCAGAGCGCGTACGCAAAAAAGTGTGATAACAGATGTTTTTACGCTTTATCATTGTCAAATGCTCGCGAGTAACCCAAGGTTTTCTGGCTTTTTTTGCAGATTTTAACGTTTTGAAAGGAAAATGTCTTGCGTAAATGCGTTTAAATATCTGGATGAACGCATCGTATGCGTTATCGGCATTTTTCTCTTTAAATACATCTGACCAGCATTGATTTGATATATCAAGAGTAAATGCTTCAAGACTTCGAGATGTAATATGCTGTATGGTAGGCAGCACCTGCCGCGTCCCTTTATCGAGAGGTTTGCAAAAATAGTTCATATACACGGGACAGTGGTCACTAATATCAGATGTTATTGTGCCTGCGCTATAAATTACTGTGTCAATATTGGTAATGATAAGATCCAGTGCTGATGCTGTGGAACATGTAATTCGAGTTGGCGTACTAATTAGATTTTTAAATCCATTAGAGAGTAAAAGGTTATTTAGCTCGCGGGTCACAGAGTTTTCTTCCAGTACGTTAATATTAAAATCTCCTGCAGAAATAAGGAGGAAATTATTACAACTAGCATACTCCAAGAAATTCTCGTAAAACTGCATGAAACTTGCCATGCTTCCATTTGGCGGTCGGTAAATTACCGAGATCAGCTCATCTTTAAACTGGACTGTAAGTATTTCGTAATCATCTGCTATCTTACTGAATTCAGGGACGACGTGGCATTTTCTTTTTGCCGTAACGAGCAAAGCAACCCCCCCCTCCTCGCTTATGCGTCCGATTAAGGTAGAATGTATTGTAGCCATCCAGAGTAAAAGTTGGTTCGTCATTTGTACCCCAAGTTTCAGTCATCATAATGAGGTCAAATTTTAATTGGAATTGTTCTAAAAAGAGTGCAATGTCGTCCCTTTTATGGTTAATTGACCTTGTGTTAATATGCAGAATTGAGGTGCTTGTTTGGTTATGTAAGCTGATATCACCAGGAAAAGCAAGCTCTAGATAATCCATAGCGAAGAAACAGGAAAAAAAAAACGCTATTCAAATGTTTCAAGCAAGCACATCCAATTGACACTACGCAGACGCAGAACCACTCTGCCCTCCAAAAATCCTGTCGATATCACGCTCGCTAGGTATGTGTACAGCAGGTGTTTCGTCAGACTGTTTAGCGTATATCTTTCCGTTGAAAGACCACACAGATTTCCATTTCATTTCGTACTTCTTTTTTACAGCGGTCACGAGCAGTTTTTTCAACGTCGGGCAGAGATGTTCATTCACATACACAGGCGGTGAAAAGGAAGTTGAGTTGCCAATGCCTAAATCTGCATTTGTAAGACGCGCTTTTTTTGCCTTCTTTAGCACATTGTCACGTTTGACGCGAGACTTAAATTGAACAACGATGTTGCTCTTGTTCTCCGCTCTACTCGGCACACGGTGACACGCCTCTATGTCATCCTTGCCAAGTGGCTCTCCGATAACCGTGCCTAGTTTACAAAGCAAATCACTGACAGATTCATTCTCCTTCCTCACAACGCCTTGTATCTCTATATTAACATTCCTAGAGTACTGCTCAACGCCGGTCAATCGATGCTCCAACTCAAACACGGAGGTTTTCAAGGACGCGTTTTCTAGGCGCAGAGAAGCATTATCACTTTTAAGCAGAGCATTTTCAGCTAACGCTTGTTCTAATTTTTTCTTCATATCCTCAATACTGTCATGAGCGTAGTCAATGCTTTTAGTCATGTTCCTTTGTTCTGTTTTCAAGTCTCGAATTTCATTCCTGAAATCCCTTTCCAGAGACTCACGGAACATCTTAAATTCCTGCTGCATCTCTTCCCTAAACTTCAGACATTCAGTCCTCACTTCCTCCTTCAATTTAGCCATAACAAATCAATCTTTCAGTTACCTAATAATGTACAAGAAGAAAGAAAGCACCACGTAAAATTTCAAAAACAACAACTTGGCAGCGACGACGGAACACTTCGAAGCAAAAAAGAAGCTATAAGCAGCTTAGTATACTTCGTCACTGACCTGTACAGAAGAAAACAGATTGCTTATTACGACGTTCACAGTTCCGTTGCCACTGCCAAGTGATGCAGCCGGAGACTTGAGTGCTCTTCTTATAGGGCGAATCTGGTGACGTGGACGAAGCTGTGCCGCGCAGGTCACGGCAGCACGCAGGCGCACAGTGAAGCACGCAGCAGCGCAACTATGCAGCCAGGGACCACGCCACTTTTACTTCCAGAGTCGGGTATCACCGGTGAAAAACATGCGTCAGCCTGTACAGAAGAAAGCAGATTGCTTATTACGACGTTCACAGTTCCGTTGCCACTGCCAAGTGATGCAGCCGGAGACTTGAGTGCTCTTCTTATAGGGCGAATCTGGTGACGTGGAAGAAGCTGTGCCGCGCAGGTCACGGCAGCACGCAGGCGCACAGTGAAGCCCGCAGCAGCGCAACTATGCAGCCAGGGACCACGCCACTTTTACTTCCAGAGTCGGGTATCACCGGTGAAAAACATGCGTCAGCCTGTACAGAAGAAAGCAGATTGCTTATTACGACGTTCACAGTTCCGTTGCCACTGCCAAGTGATCCTGATTATCATGCTCACTGCTGCTTTAATGACACACGCACGGTATAAGCATTAGTATGTGACACATGAACAATTACTTTTGTGGACGAACGGACCGACGGACAGAGAGATGGACGGACTAGCGCGCGAGCTCACGCAAGTCAAGCGCCAGCCCACAAGTGATGCGTCACTCCAGGAGCTGCCAGGCCTTCTCCGGCGCGCCAGCTGGGCGCCGTCTGACGTCAATGCACCTCGCGCATGCGCAGCACGGCTTTCGATATCCCACGCGAAACTGCGAAACTTCGGCCAGTGTAGCTCACGCTACAAAATGAGTGCAGATTCATTTAGTGGCGCAAGGTCGCAGCCAAAAGCGGAGCTATTCCACATCGCTAATATTTTAAGCTCTTGCCAGTAATGCCAAGCGTTTGCTGAAGAAGCGAAGTTTTTTGTTAGATATCAAATAACGCTAAGTCCATTGTGCCCGAGTGTAAAATTCATAAAATATCATTGGACGAAATATCACCTGCACAATTTTTTTAAGCAAATGATAAAAAAAACATTGTGGGCGATAACACTGGAGATAAGAACTGCAAAAGTTCCCAATATTGCAGCACATTCAGTGTGTCTACACGCGTTTTTTTCCAAGTTATTACAAATGTAAACGCTATTTATTCGGTCTTTGCTCTTTTATAACTGAAGGATTCTTAATAATATCTGTTGTTCCTCGCGCCAAAACAAAGATATGACTTTGAGGCATGCCGCAGTGGTAAACGCCGGAAATATTGACCCTTTGGTGCTCTGTAACGTGCGCTGACATTGCACAGTGCACGCGCCTCTAGCTTTTCGCCTCTATCGAAATGCGATAGCCGTGGTGGGGATCTAGCAGGCGACCTTACGGAGAGCAGCACAGCATCGTAACCGCTACACTACCGTGGAGGACAGCTTAATGAATCATAAGGGGCACTCGGTAGTAGACGCATTGAACCATGACTCATCGTGCACGCTCGCCATTTCTATTTTAATTATCAGCATGACCGCCAGTGCTGGCTTCGTTCTTCGTTGTGCGGTATCCCGCTCAATGTCTGACTAAAGCTCATTTGCACATGCTGCACAATGAGCCAGATGTTACAGAGCACCAGAGAATTATTTGTCATGATTCAACGCTGGTAAAGAAAGTCTCTGGAGCGATATCGCTTCTGGTATTGCTTCCCTTGAGCAAAGATGAGACCATTGGATTGAAGAGATTTAACCCTATTGCATGTCTCGCATTAGGCGAGGACAGCGAGAAGACTACACTTTTTGAAAACAAGACGCGATAAGGGAGCCACGAGACTATGCAGAGAACCTGCTGGGCGTCGTCGGCGTTCTGGGCGTGAACGCGCAGTGAACTTGTATGTAGGCATCGCGTCTGGTAGTGACGGCGTCAAAGACTCCCCTGTAGCCGCTGTTCATTGCTGAGAACGCACTGCACTATCATTTTGCTGACGATCTTTAGCCGGCGTTGACCTTCGTTGAATTTGAAGGTCAGATTCGCGGAACGTGCAGTTTTCTCGGAATGCTCCATAAGTAAAGGCAATGCTCTAAAAAAATGTACTAACCTTTACCTCAGCGGTTCCATTGTAAACTGATCGACGGTAAGAGGTTGCACAAAAAGATCCCATTGATCGTAAAATGCGTCATTTTTATCGAGCTTGATATTTTCCAACAAGCGTGTTGAGCTGAGGCTTTCGAGATCCCCTTACTTCCGCGATATTTAATATAAATCATTCTGAATTAAATGTAGCATCATGTTTGACGAAGAATACTTACATATCTGCATAAATGCAGAAAAATACTGAACGCTCGTAAAGCCTTCGCAAGGTGCACACAACTATTTGCCTTGACCAATGAATCACCTCTAAACCTCTGCGGCGCGGAACTTCCACCAGCAACCGAGAGAGATGCTTGGAAGCGCATGTAGAGTCGTATAACGCTGAGGGTTCATAAAGCTGGGGCAGAGTGACGTTTCGGTAGTGCAATCAAAGCCTATTTGAAGATTTTTCCAAAGTTCAGCAAGCAGCGTCAGCAAGCAGCCCTTTTAAACACTTTAAAAGACGCTCAGTTCTGACACACGACACCAGTGTTGCACTCGTAATATAGTCAGCGAGGTTATCGAGATGGAGCTAAACCTGAAATAAACGTTGCTTGGCTTTCCGACACGCTGGTCGCGCATGCGCCATCGATACTGTGACAGATACGCGGAAGTGGCGGCGGTGCTGGCCGCCCGAACACACCTCGAACATCCAGACAACTGCCATCGTAATTTTAAATTTGGAAACATCCTCCCTAAATCGACTATACCCCGATAATATTACTACGAGGCATGCATCAGGGAGATCGTACAGCAAGACCGCACAATTCCACTCCGCATGCGATCGGATGCTCTCGACATTAGTAGACAATGTGCCACCAACTTTCGCGTTAGAAGTTGAGGAAACGAAAGCTGAATGCCAGACTTGGGCTGCACTTCCTCACACAGGACCAGAAGGAAACGCGGGCATCAGTGAGCGCTCATTTGCTCTCCGAGACAGAGAAGCACGCTGCATTCATCGACAGCATCGTTGCTGAAGACGAAACATGGTGTTTTCAATGCGATCCTCAAACAAAAGGCCAGAGCACCGAATGGGGGGTAAACAAGCTCTTTGCCATCTAGAAAGGTGAGGTGATAGAAGACCAAAACAAAGGCGATGCTGATAGTTTTTAACACGGAAGTGTTGTATGCCGGAGTCCACCGCGGCTCTATTGACGTATTGCCGTCACGGATATGACGTTGTGAAATGTAAACTAACAGATTGCAAAGACAACACTAGTATAAAAGTTCCGTTGCCAGGCGTCGAACTTACGACCTCTCAGGCTCCGCAGCGCGCGGCGCGAAACCACTAAGCCACATAGCGTACGTTCTCCAGCTTACTACCGGCGAGCTTTTTATATTGTCACCAGTCTTTAGAAATACTGTGTTCTTTTAATAAATCGCCGAGTAGCTGGCTCTTTAAAAAAGCGTCCGTCGGGGCTGAATCTCGAGCGGAGAAGAAGCGCGTGATCTTCTTTCTTTTTCTAGGGCGAGAGGTACTCTTGCCTCGACCCACCACATGCAGCTGGCAATAAGCACCATATACCGTTCGCGGTCCACAGAGATCGGCAACTTCAGCGCGTTTTTGTCCTTACTCGCAAGATGGCGCGAAGGTGGTGCGGAGGGTCAGCTGTAAAGGTCGTCGCCCCTCTCGTTTCGAAGCGCTCGTGCCTCCACTAGGCGTGGTTGCTCGTGCGCGTGCGCTTACATCGTGATTGGGCAGCTTTGTACGTCTTGTGCTTCCGCCGCAAGTTCGCTTTGAAGGTACAGTGGTTAAAGAGTGCACGAACGTCCCTTCGCTCGCCGCAGCGGCCGCGTTTACGAAAGGAGCGCGCTGCTCACCTACGAAGTAACAACTGTGACGGTTGTTCGCGCTCATCCTGTGCATACTCGTGCGTTCGTTTACCGCGTCTTTCTTCGCGTTTGAGCAGCGCGCGTTAAGTGTCGAGCTGTGACAGTTAGCCGGCGCTAGTCCTGTGTATTTAAGATGCCAGAGATGTCATACACCACTAGTTCGCCCCACAAGGACAGACGGGGAATCAGGGGTTTTATGCGTGCTCCAACACATGCGTGATGCACTGCGACGCCGACGTCCTGACTTATGGACATCACGGCAATAGAACCTTCTCCACGACAGCGCAAGGCAGGACACTGCTCACGCCAAGGACATCATTATTGTACTTCCCCATCCGCCATAGTCGCCGGACCTCTCCGACTACGCTATCGCGATGTGTGCTTGAAGGCGAAGCTCAAGTGTCCTCCAATTTTTTCTTGTCGTTCTGCTGCTCGGTTCCTTTTAAATGCTAAGCATTTCTTGGCGAACTTCGGCGACCTTGAGCGTATCTATCTATCTATCTATCTATCTATCTATCTATCTATCTATCTATCTATCTATCTATCTATCTATCTATCTATCTAGCCGCCTACGACTTTGTGCTCTCCTGGCCGTATCGTAAATGGGATTTATACCAAAATTGGTATAGCATAACATGACTGTATGACGAACACGAATGACTGGTCATATCATGAAAATCGTGCCTGACTTGTCATGAAAAATATGATTTACATACCATGGCCGTACTGCTCCTGAGGCCGTGTTTAAAGACGATAGTCTTTCTTGGGATACTTCAATGCAAAAATTTTGGTCTGTCCTGTCTGTCTGTCTGTCACCCGATTCAGCTACTCGGCCAAAGTTTAACCACTTTGTGAACGCCCAACCATCTTGAACTGGTGTTTGCGTTCATACTTGTGAACATATTCAATCAAAAAAGCAAATACTACGCATACCTGATGTGCAACATTAATATGTAAGGATCAGGTCATGTGTTCTTTTATTAGAAAATACATAGATACGTAATTCTACAGACCCTAGTGTTCTTTTGGCTGCGCTGAAAATGCGACGCGCTGCACGAACTACGACGCTTTGCACGAAAAGCCCTGTGCCGCAGTAAGGTGCTGCCGCTGGCAGCGGCGCTTGGTTCAGCTCAAGCTCATGTTTTTCGATGGCGTCCTCTTGTATTTTAAGGCGAAAGCCTTTAATGTCTCATGCTCACGTCCGTCCGGTGTCCATCCGTCCAGTGTCCGTCCGTCCGGTGTCCGTCCGTCCGTCCACACCCCCCACTGCGCATGCGCCAACCCATTGAAAAAAAATAAAAATAAAAAACCTCCTCTCCACCTCTCTCTCCTCTAAGCATTCCTCCCCGCTGAGGCCACACCCTCACTGCGCATGCGTGTCCCATCCTACACTCCCCCCTTTCTCCCCTCCTACGCTCCCCCCTCTCTCGTCTAGGCATCCCTGCCGGCGGCGTCCACACCCCCACTGCGCATGCGCGTCTTCCCTTCTCCTACGCTCCACCCTCTCTCGCCTCGCGACGCCGACGCAGGCAGCGTCTGCTAGCGAGTTTCTTGGTTGAAAAAACCGACTGCTCGCGCTGCACAACCGTTCACTGGCCACCCCGTATATATGGCAATGGATCTTGACCTGCAAGGTGGTGCCGGTGGGAGATTTCTCCTGTGCGTTGTCGAACGATAAAAAATTCGCAGCGTGCGCGTTAACTAAAAGCGGACTGCGGGTCTCTGTGTCCAGTCCGAGTCTTCTGTCTCTCATTGCCCATTAGCAGCGATTGGGATGTTTCAGTAGGAAACACCGGTCCATCACTGCGTGCTTTGCGCCCCCCAGGTTTCTCTCCTGTGCAACGCTGCGATGAGCGCCAGCGTCAACGCCGCCGCCAGTGTAAGCGTTAGCGCCCGCTGCTTCGCATCTACACACGGTTCCCTTTAGCGGGAGATGGTGTAATCTTTAAGGCGAAAGCCTTTAATGTCTCATGCTCACGTCCGTCCGTTGTCCGTCCGGTGTCCGTCCGACCTCCGTCCGGCGTCCGTCCGTCCGTCTGTCCGTCCATCTGTCTGTCTGTTCGTCCGTCCGTCCATCCATCCGTCTGTCCGTCCGTCCTTCCGTCCGTCCATGTCCGTCCGTCCATCCGAGCTCTGGCACGGAGCCAGGTGGCCGCCTCGATGCGAAGACGGACGCCGGTCCCGTCGGACTCTATAGCACTCGCGCTTTGCTTGCGTAGCGTCGCTGTGCCTAGAGTTTGCAATCATTCTGACCGACGCCGTCTCAATGGACCTAGGCGTTCACGGAATACACTTTCCAATTGACAAAGGGTCCGTCAATTTAAGAGCTGGAACGCGGATGGCGTTTGCACGATGGGCAAAGCGCGAGAAAATACTAGCGCATGCGAACGGAGGAAGATGAGTCTCGCGTCTCGCTGCGATTCGCGGTAAAAAATTAAAGAAGAACACACGCACCCATTCGGTTTGTGTCTTATCCCACTGAGAGTGTAAAAAGAAAAAAGACATGGCATAATCAGTGGAATGACCACACGCTCTCGCCGAACACACTTTGGAATTTACAAAGTGTCCTTCAATTTTTTTATCAATGCCAGCCAGATGCGGCCACTTCAACGTAGAGTAGGCGCTGTCTGAGGCAAGGCAAAACACAGTAGTACGGCCAGCACAAGTCTATCGTCTTTCGACGACATTTGCAGTAAAGCACGCAGATACGCGGCCAATTTTTCTTAACTTGATATATTCAAAAATTGGCACGATGAGACATTTCTGCATGACCAACATAAATGACATGTGGTAATATGAAAATCATGACGTGCATCTCATGTACAACATGATTTACCTGCCACGCTCATGGTGCGTTGACGGCCGGTTCGCTAGCTTGATATACACCAAATTTGGTATTGCGTGACGTGAGTGTATGACGAACCTAAATGACAAGTGGTAATACGGAAATCATGACATGTCATGTGCAACATGACTTGCATGCCACGTTCATGGCACGTTCGCGGACGTTTCGCTAGCTTGATATACACCAAATTTTGTATTGCGTGACGTGACTGTATGGCGAGCATAAATGACAAGTGGTAATATGGAAATCATGACATGTCATGTACAACATGACTTGCATGCCACGCTCATGGCACGCTCACGGCCGTTTCGGTAGCTTGATATACACCAAATTTGGTGTTGCGTGATGTGACTGTATGAAGAACATAAATGCCAAGTGGTGATATGGAAATCATGACATGTCATGTGCGACATGACATGACTTGCGTGCCACGCTCATGACAGCTTGCGGCCGTTACGCTAGCTTGATATCCACCAAATTGGGTATTGAGTGATGTGACTGTATAACGAACATAAGTGGCAGGTGGTAACATGAAAATATTGGCATGCATGTCATCTACAATGCCATTTACACGCCACGCTCATGGTGCGCTTGCGTCCAGTTGATATACACCAAAATTGTTATTGCGCGACGGGACTGTATGACGAAAATAAATGACAAGTCCTAACATGTAAATCATGACATGCATATTAAGGCGAAAGCTTTTAATGTCTGATGCTCACTTCCTTCTGTCCATCCGTCCCTCCGTCGGTCCCTCCGGCCGTGCCCTGGCACGGTGCCAGGTGGCCGCCGGGGCGCGCAAACGGACGCCGGTCGGTGTGGGACTCTACAGCGCTCGCGCTTTGTTGTCGTAGCGTCGCTGTGCCCAGCTTGTCCATTCATGCAAGGAGGGAGACGCGCGCATCGCGTTCCATTCTGACCGACCGCGTCTCAATACGCACAGGCGTTCGCGTAACACACCTTGGAATTTACAAAGTGTCCGTCATTTTAAGCGCTGGGACGCGGATGGCGTCTGCATGATGAGAAAAGCGCGAGCAAAACGACGCATGCGAAACGGAGGCAGATTAGTCTGGCGTCGCACTGCGATTCCCGGTAAAAAATTAAAAAAAAAGAAAACACGCACATATTTCGTTTGTGTGCCATCCCACTAAGAGTGTAAAAAAATACATGGCATAGTCATGCGAGTGGCGTCAAGTTTTCGCCGAACACAGTTTGGAACGCACAAAGCGTCCTTCAATTTTATGTACAGCGTGATTTGCTCCTTGCTAGCTGCTTCGCATTACATCGATTCCCACAATGCGTGGGATCTGCCGGTTTTTTTTGTTACAGCTTTTGCCGCATTAAGTGAACCGCATGAGTCCAGCACGTCAATTCAATGCGTCACACATTGCCTGGGGTATAACAGAAAAAATTGACGGCAGATCCACGAGGTGAATGATGATGAGATTGGGCGAAGCTCCTGGAAGTAATCATCGGTTAAACCGTGAAATTTCTTCCGTTAATTCGCCCGATAAAAATGACGTGAAACGATTGATTAAATGTTTTATCAAACTTTTATTGCTGGTTTCCGTTGTCCTTTCATTATGACCGCTTTGTGGTCGGTGAAATGTAAGCTAAGTGGTTCTTGCACTGGTTGCAGCGGCATCCTTATCCATACGAGCACACACCGACGGCAACGAGCATCGTCAACTACAAACCTGTATCGCGATATGGTTTTGATTATAAAACCATTGCTTTAGAAAACACCTGGCGTCTTTCGTTAAGCAGCTGGCGTCTTTTCGTTTTGCTTTAGAAACATCTGGCGTCTTTTCGTTTTGCTTTTAGAAAACATCTGGCGTCTTTCGTTGGTTTATTTCATCAATCAACGGCGTTTTGAACAAAATTTTTATTGTTTAATCACGCACAGGAGAAATCTCACCAGGCACTACCTTGGAGGTAAACAATGGCTGCTACTGGGAATGAGAGACAGCAGAAGTCGGCTTTTTTTTTAACGTTTCCTACTGGAACATGCCAATGGCTGCTAATGGGGAATGAGAGACAGAAGAATTCGGCTTTTAGTTAACGCGCACGCTGCGAATTTTTTATTGTTCAACAACGCACAGGAGAAATCTGCCACCGGCACCACCTTGGAGGTCAAAGCGTAAGACTGGTTACGCACTACGACTACGACTACGACAACGACGAGGGACGAATGGGTGCCGCTTTAAGGGAGCTTCGCCCCTAAAACGGCGAACGGAGCGAACTTGGTCAGGACGGCGGAAGACTGTGCATGAACTCTAGCGGCGGACCGGCGCTTTCCGACGAGGACAGGCAGCTCGGTCTGGGAGGACACGATGCAAGATTTGGCCTTTGTTAGAAACATCAAAGCAGCTTGGACTAACGTGCAGGAAAATTTGGGGAGTGACTATCACATCATAGCGTTATCGATCAGGATAAGGGCGGTCGCGCTTTGAATATACAAATACGTTGACTGGTATCTCTTCCGAAAGATACGGAACGAGGATGAGTCAGAGCACAGTGCACTGGAGGATCTACTTGAGCAGGCCAAGAGGGACGTCGAAAGGCCCACTACGGAAATATCCACCGATCTCGAGACTTCTAGGATGGACGCGCGCCTGGCGCATCTCCTGGAGGCCAACAGATCTGTGCTGGAGAGGTGTAGAACGCAAAGGCTAAAAAGCAGGATTTTAGGAAGAAGATCACTGAGCTTAATTGCAGTATAGAGGAGCACTGTACGGATCTCAAGAGACAACAGTGGAGCAAAGCCTGCTCGGCAGCAGATGGTCGAATGCGCAGGGCGGGGAAATGGAACCTTCTGAAACTCCTGCT
>JALIZH010022882.1:0-31618 GCA_030522465.1 Rhipicephalus appendiculatus
ATTTTTAACCTCCTTGGTTTGCTGAGACGGCCATTTGTGAGTGGCATTTGTCGCAAGTTTCAGAGCCAAGTCCACAGAAGAGCCATAAGGTGGAGGACACTTACCTGATGACACACACGACCATTAGCCTCTGAGGATCACGTAAAAGGTTCAACATTACCAATATTTAGCCGTGTCTATCAATACTTTGCTACTGCTCATGAAACTCTCGTGTAACGCTGTGTAAGAGCTACCTGCGGCGCCCGAATTTATTTTGAATTTATGCGTAACTGACCATGCTCGCAACGAGTAACAGCGACAAGACTCCAGTGAAATTGCTGGCTGCTACCACGGGTGATCATGCAATTCCTGCATGATTACCAAAAATTACACCATATCCCGCTAAAGGGAACCATGTGTAGATGCGAAGCAGCTGGCGCTAACGCTTACACTGGCGGCGGCGTTGACGCTGGCGCTCATCGTAGCGTTGCGCAGGAGAGAAACCTGGGGAGGCGCAAAGCACGCAGTGATGGACCGGTGTTTCCTATTGGAACATGCCAATCGCTGCTAATGGGCAATGAGAGACAGAAGACTCCAACTGGACACAGAGACCCGCAGTCCACTTTTAGTTAACGCACACGCTGCGAATTTATATTGTTCAACAACGCACAGGAGAAATCTCCCACCGGCACTACCTTGCAGGTCAAGATCCAGTGCCATATATACGGGGTGGCCAGTGAACGGTTGTGCAGCGCGAGCAGCCGGTATTTTCAACCAAGAAACTCGCTAGCAGACGCTGCCTGCGTTGGCGTCGCGAGGCGAGAAGGGGGGGAGCGTAGGAGAGGAGAGAGAGTGGGGGGCACGCGCATGCGCAGGGGGGTGTGGGCGCCGCGAAGAGGAATGCCTAGAGGAGAGAAGGGGGAGCGTAGGAGGGTAGAGAGGGAGGGGACGCGCATGCGCAGTAAGGGTGTGGTTGCCGCGGGGAGGGATGCCCTAGAGGAGAGAGAGAGGGAGAGGAGGTTCCTTATTTTTATTTTTTTGAAAGGGTTTGCGCATGCGCAGTAAGGGTGGTCACGCCGCACACCACCACCACCACCACCACCACCACCGGATTGAACTTCGCCTTAAGCTGCTTCGCATCTAAAAAATCTGCTAGGTTTAGCAAAGGACAGTGTTCGCCTGTGGTGAAACTGGAACCAGGCCGCAGCGGCGACGCTAGCACATTGTTAACGCCTACTGCTCCAAACAGAACGCCACTCTGTGACTAGGTGGTTCCTTAAGTTTTCCCAACGCTCAAATTTCTCCACTAGACGTGCCATAATTGTGGAAGGCCCACGGAGAATCACCATCTCGATATCGCGGTTCATCGCCCTTCGTTTAATCGACTTAACGTGTGACCCGGCAGGTGGTTGACAACACCTCTCGGTCATTGGCGAGGCAGCGAACGAAAATGTGCTTGGAGTTTGCTTAACGAATAGAGCGAGGTTGACTGCAGAGAGTGTGCAGGTTTAGAAACAGGTTATTCACTCATCGCGCCTTCTGCGGAAGTAGACGGTAGTTTGTACACTGATGGATAGACCATATACCATGTGCGGCAGATGGAAAATTTGTCCCTGTTTATTTTACGTTGTGCTAAAAAATCTTATCACAGTGTTGATGCAAAAACGTCTACAAGTACCTCTACGGCTGAGCTAGTGCCGCCACTTCACTTCAGCGCGTTGACGCGTATTGCAAGTCTTAGCTTTTTATGGCAGATTGTCAGTATGAGCAGTGAATACTTCAGAGCGGTAATGCAGATCAGTTTGTTGGCGAATGCTATCATAGGAAAATGAAGAGCGCTCTTCGCTCTCTTCTGTTGCAGATTCCATAACAAATTTTACAATCAGCTGGATAGTGCATAAAAATTAAATAAACAACAAATGTAACGTGTTCTTTTTATTTCAATCAATATTTTAAAGAATAATGCTTTAAATAGAAATGTCGTGAGTTGATTACAGCGACGTTCATGATATGGAGCATTTTCTTATCTTATCAGTCCTTTTGATGGGGTGGAAAAAGATTCAATGTTTTCACTTCTACTATTTCTTATGTGCGCACTCTTCCGTGCAGTTGAGATGTTCGAAACGAGAAGGTTAGTCTTAGTAATTGCACTTTTAGTGACAGTGATGACGTTCGTTAAAAATACCGCGAATCGAAGTCCGCGTAAACTACGGGAATACTGCATATTAGACGCAGAAAACGTGCATTTATCAGATGATGCACAACTGAACACCAACAAATGCAGCCATTTAGTCCTTTTTAAAATATTTTTCAACGCGCGCCCATTAGATCGCAGTTTTTCGCGAACACAGAACAGAATTCATTATTTTGTCACTGTAGGATCTTACAATATGAAAGAATATAACGGAAAGCTATGTACAAACAGACAATCATTAAAACAACAGTTTGGATCATTGGGATTAAGGAAGTAATTGCAAAATTGTGGCTAGCACTTAGAGAATATAACATAAACAAACAGTGCAGAACTACATATCGATCCGATTTTACATTGGACTTTTAAATGTGCAGACACTAATTGTACAGATGCAAATACACTTTGTTCCATGAATTACCGCTTTAGTTTGTCCCTTCCAGCTCTGGATTGTAAGTTATTCCCAAAACGTTGGTTGTCTATTCCGTAACAGCCAAGGCAGCAATAGCTTGGAAAGTAACACTCACCCAAACGTGCAGTACCTGAAAAGCCTGTGCTTTCCTGAGGAGAGAAAATCGCGCCCTTACAATGACAGAGCCAATACCGACGTCCTCACGCATTCCGTTTTCCCATGAACTGCCCACAATTGCTTCAACGCTCATTTGGATAATCCTCATTAAATGTGCCTCCACCAACAGTGCTTCATCTGCATAAGCAAGTGGTTATACTCCATGGTGTTTAAATCACATTATGTGCATTCGCGACCTTCCTTACAGCGTCATTGCTACTCTCACACGCTCGTTTTCCGAGCATATTATATTACTAATCTGCTCCTTATAATGACAATCCACCTCTGTCTTCCTGTCGAGAGGTAGAGAAAGGTGGAGGTGTGTTTTAGCCTGCGTTATTTTACTCTAGTATTCAGAAGGCCCATGATACGGCGGTAAGGTTAAGCCTTACTGTCCCAACGTGGGAGCCGCCTGCGTCAACCTGAGGGTTGATCTTCAGGACCTCAATAAAGTTTATCGTACCATACCATATTCGGTCGAGTGTGTAGCGTGGCGACATATACTCAGTCCTGACGCGTATACCTTGTGGTTCGAGAATCAAAGCATGGTGATTGACTACGAAACCATAGCCCCTTTTGGTAGCAATAGTCGCCGTTGCAGGCATTTTAACCAAACTTTTCCTGGTCTTTTTATTAATTTGCCGTGCCTAACTATGATCATTATCTATTGTTGACATAACCTCGTTCAGCCATATGTGTGCGATGCTACAGCCTCCACGAGCAGCTCAAGAACACGTGCCTAGTTACATACTAAATTAAATATTGAATTACTAAGTTTTAGCCGCATACGTGTCGCCTTTTATCTCTCCTCCGTATCCTCATGAATGGCGAGCATGCATTGACGCGAGACCTCGAACAATGGCACTTAGCTTGCGGCCTGCTTAACCGTGCAAGCATACGCCATTCGTCTACTTCAACGTATACGTAAAAAAGCGAGCAGGTGCCCACAAACTTTCCGGACTCGTTGGGTCGAACAATGGGGGCGTTGTTCTGCAACATGACGCGTTATCTCCACAACGTGTGGAGGCTCTTTTGTCTTCGCAAACAAGCTTCCCAATGGCCGCTATTGTGTGGATATAGAAACTGTCTACTAGACAGTAGCGGGCAGTGGTAAGGGGAGCGGCGCTTTTTCCTGCGGTCGATGTGCGGCTTCTACGTTTTTAGCCTCCAGGAATTGCTGTCAAAGCTTTCATAGATGCATTCTCAAAGGGCACCTACTGTACTAAGAAATATAGCTAAGACATTATATAAATTTGATACAAAGGATGACGCTCGCTCATTCGTTACTCAAAAGCAGCTGTGTTGTTCAAAGAGTTCTGTGGTGGCGTCATCCGTTGAGTGTGGCTGGCATCTATTATGGTGACTGTCAATCGCCGGCAACAAACACTGGTGGTGCAGCAATGACAAAAAAAAAGACATGTTCATACAGATGCGGGGCGCCTTTTACTTTAACTCCCTGACAACATATTGAACTTATAACGTGCAATATAATGAAAGCATGGCTTGCTTCCACAAATGTAATATTTTCGATTCTACGAAGTTGACAGATGTCACCATGACAAGCTCGCATTCACTCTAAAAAAAAACAACAAAGAAAACAAAATAAAAACCTCTGGTCTTGGCCTCCTGTCGCATAAATCTAAGCGACGTCCTGCGTAAATCATAGGGAATGGCGAATGACCATGCTGAATGATGAATGAACTAATAAGTTTGTTAAATATTTATGATCTCGAATGAAAATATACAAAACTGAACTGAAAGCAAGGTGAAGCATACTTCCATAAGTCGTGATAACATTTCGCACATCATCCTGGCACGGCCGCTACATAAAAAAGAAAATAAAAATATATGTAGCGGCCGGGATTCTAGTGTCTTTTCATTTTCGTTTTTTCTTAAGAGAAATTTAATGTCACTAAACATGAAGTGTAGGGAATTTACACTGTAAAATTCCCCCCAAATAAGTATGAAAAACTCTTTTTCGAGCAGGAATAATCTGCTTTTGAGCATAAAAAAAAGCTGGCGATGCAATGTACTCAGCGTAACCACCCGGTGTCCGGCACGTTATTTTTATTATTATTTTTTTTTTGTATACGTATAAGTGAAATCGACGAAGTGTACGCGCAACGTCATCTGCCATCAATTGTTACAGTGAACATAAAGCAACATGATGGCTGCTTTCTTATTAGCCAACAGTGAGAATTACTTCGCTATTCACTGGCATGTTAGCCTAAGAGAAAATGAGGGAAGCTGATGAGGTACTAAGCAACTAGCTAAAGATAGGAAAGTGCCACTAGAAACCGCACCCGTGTTTCAAACGGTCAGCTACCATCAACGATTTTCTTTTCATTTGGTTACTTTTCTTGTTTGGAGTATACAGAACGCGAGGACTAAGAAAAGACGTACGCTCGGCTGCCAATCCGAGAGAAATTGAAGAATTGGGCGAAAATAGAGAGAGAGAGAGAGAGAGGTTTATTATGAGAGAAAAGCTGGGAGGTTGGCCTGAATCAAATTTTCTCACCTGCTGCTACTCAGCATTAGGAAAGGGGAAGGGGGTGGAAAAGAGAGGAGAGAGAAGGTGTTGACGGTGAGGATGAAGGTGGTGATGAAACGAAACCTTGAATGTCCAAAAAACTATTTACAGTTTTTTGTCGAGTTCAGTCACGCGCAAAATCTTCTTCGGGGCTTCGAAAATATTGCGCTGATGACGAGGTGTACGTCCCAAAAAAAGAACTTTTAAGTGCGGAACACTTTAGGAGACCGGCTTGTCGTCCATCTATACTTCTCACGTGGCGTGATGATCACGCTCACAGTAAACGCTCAGTACAGGCTATAATGCGGGTAGCAGTGCTCAAGCCCGGTATTACAATGAACGAAAAACGTCTAAAATAATCCATTTAAAAAAGAAATAACCAATAAGTAGTTGCCTTATTAAATTTAAAATAGCTAAAACTTTTCGGAAACATGGGACTGACTTCAGCATGGCGCAAGGGAGGACACCAACGCCTCGCCGAGCGAGTGAATTCCCCTCCTCTTGCGCCGGCACTGCGTCGCCACACGGCCACACCTGAAAGGGAAAACAACCTGGACGGGAACTCTCAGACGACGCGTATCTCAACAGAGGTAACAAGCAGGAATTCGATAAAGTGCAGCAAAAGGTAGCGCATATATTGTACACCGAGTTTGCAAATGTTCATAACAAGATTCTACTCGTGCTGGGGAAATTCTGCAAGCTTACCTCAAACATTGCCGTCATCGACGCTTCGGTAAACGGAGCAGTTGGGACTCTACGAATAGGAATCGGTGGGTGCCCGTGCTACACCCTTCCAGGGGTTTCACAGTAGTGGAGCGGCCATGCGTTTTTTGTTTTTTTTTCGATACTTGTTGCTTGACAGAATTCATTAAATAGGTGGTCATCGATTTTCATTGTATGGTATATCGTGGGCAGACGCACTATAGGCTGTCCAGTAGTCTCTGAAGTGCCACATACCTCGCAAAGGGTTTGTTCAGTTTATGAGGCCGCAAAATTGACAGAACATCAAATTAAAAACGAGGACGGTGAGGGAAACGGTAAAGCGTATACATTTAATTATGTATGGTAGATATACAGACGCATGAACTCAATTACAATCAGTTAAAGTTTATGACTGGTTCATTTTGTGAAATCAAGAATTGGACGAAACGTTGTCTGGTTGGGATGCGGCTCTATATCTATGGGATATTGGAGAATAAATGTTCGTTAGAAATGTAGCTTCCTAATCACTGAAAAATGTTTTCTGCGTTTTAATCGCCTAGGCTTCCACCTTTGAAATCTTGTTTTTTTTTTCGGATATTGTTTATTGTGAGGATAGTTTGTGTGAGGGTTGTTCGTGCTATCTGCAATATATTTGATCTTATTTTCTTGCGGTACACTCTTCGTTTTCAACTCATAAACAACAACCAACAAGTACCAGCTTGTAGGAAAGGCAGCAGCCTTAAATAGCTTTGGAACTGAGATAATACGGCGTGATTATTTTACATTGAGAAAGTTGCCAGCATAAGTGTGTCTTCAATGCAGCGGCAATGTGTCTTCTCATGTACCATCACTGATTTGCTTCATTTGGAAATGAGTTAATGGTTCATTCATTTGCTCAGTGGCAGACTTGCACCAACCACCCCTTGCATCGAGAGCACTGTACCGACAAACATCGACAACTTGCACCGACAACACCGTACGAGCTATCCACAAAGACTAGAGAATTCGTAGCATTCCTGCGATTCAAATGTCTTCACTATTTCCTAAAGCTGCGATTACTGAATCTGGCCTCACACCCTTCAACCACGAAATATTCTCCGTCCATGAGGATAGGAGGAGCCCTTTTCTCTGGGGAATCGACTGGCTACCGCGCAAAGATTGAGCGAGTGAGTGGTGGGTGAATTACGCGGCAACGGCGGCGTGTCGATTTTCCGGACCGCCTTCCCCAGTTAGCGCACGTTTCACGGAGTAGAATGCGAGCGTGCGGGTGAAACCTCTCGCGGTATATTAGCCGCAGAATCACGTTCCACCCCGAGCAAACGAGCTAACAGCTTGACGTTGAGCCCAATTCGGTGGTACTTAGGTCTTTACCACATTTCGATGGAGGTGCACATGAGTGCTGTAGGCTCGTCTACCTAGATCTAGGTGCACGTCTAAGAACCCCAGGAGGTCAAAATTTCCAAAGCCCTCCACTACTGCGGAACGTCGATGATCGTATCGATATTTCGAGAAGTGAAACCTCCACAATTATTTATATTACTCTGTCACTTTGCTGCTTCCACGGATGCAGTTGGACTGTCGGGCAAGCTGAGCGATAAATCGGGTCACTGCGTGTCTTTCGACCCTAAGACGGCGAATGCAAGCGGCGAGTAAGATAAGTTATTCGGCTTTTTTTTTTTTCGTGCATTCACTGGCACTTATAGCGCTCCTGGAATATTCAAATGACACCGTACGTGAAATTTCCGTTTATATCGGTGAGCTATTACGTATGATGCATATAGCTACCGTAAAGGACGTGCCTTATGAAAGCTCCATACGGTATCGCTTTTGCAGGCTACTGTAACGACGGAGGTGCCTTCAGTCATTTGCGTCATGCGTGACCGCCCGCACACGTTCTACTATTCACGAGCACAAAACGTGCAATTTATGAGTTTATAGCGTGCACAACAGCTTTAGAAGCCTTTGGTGCGTGTCTTTTTTTTTTTTTGCATAATCTGCTCTATCTTCTGCGCCAACCATTTGATGAACATTATTTTTCAGACAATCATTTCGCTTTCTTGCGGCTCGAGCTGGCGCGTGGTGGTACGAAAAGACGTAACGTCTGTTTTCCAGGTCCTTTAGTTTTGGCAATCTGCTGATGTAGTTTGCACACTTGTCATGCTAGTAATGAAAGGTATTAAGGCTGAATTTATTGCGCTAGCGTGAGCGATATCTTTCCTACCAGTTGCGATTTGGACACCCAAATGAGATATATCGTTTCCTGTCAATTGTTGCTCACAATATATTTAACCGAATAACTTGCTCGTTTTGCTATAGTGTACATTATGTAACCCGTGTAGGTAACTTTCCGGTAAAAGTGCTTCGATGCCAATCTGTTCTGTAAATTGCTGGTCCTATGCTTAGATGTTAGCTAATGGTAAGATGACGCATTTTCCCATTTTGTTAAACCATTACGCACAATACAAGTATCACATACAAACATTAGTTAGCTGGCTTTCTTGGGATCCTCAGGGTACGCTGCATTCTCAAGGCAGACGCATTGTCTATTGCTTTGCCCGACACAAATAAAACAAGCGATAAAATTTCATTTTTGAGTTAGGGAGACCTACATAGCTTTAAATCAGAACTTAGCGACCAGTTACAATGCTTGAACAGACATTCTATTTAATGAGGAACATTTTTTTTTTAAATTTCGGTTCAGTGGTTCTCCGATGAAAGCATTTTCGCCTTTCAAGTAACTTTAAGCAAGGATGCTGCGGTGTGCAACGCTGCCCCGTTGTTTATGTTCATCGGTTTTTGTGTGGACGAGCAGCGGTTTTATTAGCGCCAAGTTCGTTGATAATTATAACACGCTAGGCAACTAAAATTTCTTTTCTTTGTATTGATAAGGCTGACTCTGATTAAGCTTACTTTCCAGTCAGTAGACTTTCATAAACGTTTTGTTTCGGGAGTGTACCAGGCGAGAAAGAAATAGTGGTGTCTTCTTTTTTTTTTTTTGCGCCATTTCCACATTTGGTGCACAGTTAGGTGCGAAACCGTGATGATCTAAGGTGTATGTCGAGCATATAAAATGACTAGGAAGAATAGTCGCCTAGCGTATGTACCGCGCCCATTCCTGTTTCGAAAAACCATGGAACCCACATACGAGTAGGACCTTTGTGGCAGTGTTAAACGACAATCCGTCGTCTACGTTGAATGACTGGTGCTTTCACTAAATTGCTCCTCTCCGCTACAAGTTGGACATCACAGAGTCGTTAATCAATCTTCATTTCTGGCAATTCTTAAAATGCATCCCACGCTCGGTCATTTTTGTCGCGAAGGCGGAGAAGATTCTCGCTTAAAGCCCACTGACTTCTCTCTATCTCTCCTTGTATCTCCTTCCTTTCGTTGCACGCAGTGGTCACATGTTGCTATGGCAACATACGTAATCTAGCTGCGTTGATTCCACTTTCGGGCAAGAGTCTTTGCCAACTATGGGATAAGGGAGCGGAATGCGCTCTGCAAGCTTTATTTATTTTTTAAAGACGATAGTCTTTCTTGGGATACCTAAACGGAGAAATTTTGGTCTGTCTGTCCGTCTGTCTGTTTGTCTGTTTGTCGGCACGTCACACGATTGAGCTAGTTGGGCAAACTTTAACCCCCTGCCTTACGACCTCCAATCATGACCAAGAAGCATGTGTTCATACGGGTGAGCGTGGGCAATTAAAAATCAAATATTACGCATACCTGAGGCACAACATCAATACCTTAGTTCTATTCACAGTGTTCCTTTAAAACAAAATCTTTAGATACGTAATTATAAAGATCCTAGTGTTTATTACGCGGCGCTGCTGTGTACAAAACAAGTCTCCGCCCAGTGATTTAACTTCGACGCTGTGGCTGGCTGTGGTGCTGCCACCTGGCAGCAGCATTGTTCAACACAAGCCGATGTTCCCCGGTAGCGCTGTAGATGGCGTCCTCTTCGGTTTTATCAATGCCAGCCAGATGCGGCTGATTCATCGTAGAAGAGCGCTGTCTCAGGCAAGGCATAACATATATGGCCGCTTGATGAAATACGACCCACTCTACAAGACATGATCAGAGAACGCAGAGAAAAAGACCGACGACCAAATTTCAGCGGAGAAACGCCGGCGTCCGTCTAAGCGCGCCCGGAAAACGTCCGAAAAACGAGCCCAGCGGCTAGCCCGGCTATTAAATTGTGGTACTCATGCCGCTCATGCAGTGCAGTCGGCACAAGACTATCGTCTTTCGACGACATTTGCAGCGAAGCACGCAGATACGCGGCCAATTTTTTGCTTCAGTGGGTGTCACAAGTGGGTTTCATTTTACCGTTCGCACTTAGTAACAAACCTTCTTCAACGTTTGAGACAGTATACCTCGTCTTTTCCTCCTCATTTTCCTTCTTCAGACATAGAACGTACTTCAACATAAAGAACTTGAAGGCCATGACAAAGCCAACACCAAGCTGTGTACTGACATATGGCATTTGTTTCTTGCCGCATGAAGGGCACATTCAGCGATCCGCTAGGCACGTTCTGCTGACGCTCCGTATTCTACCCTCCTTTGCACAATTTTCTTTCATGCAATTTTTTTTCGGAGGTGCCACCGCACGCGCGAAGGAAGGGCTTAGCGGTTTATATATATATATATATATATATATATATATATATATATATATATATATATATATATATATATATATATATATATATATATATATATATATATATATATATATATATATATATATATATGCAGCCCTGCGTTTGGTATGTCCAAATGTTCTCGCTTAAACAGAGCGCACATACAACCGCAGTGCACACTTTCAAGGTAGTCCGCTCCATGCTCGTCCGAAATGTTAGTGTCTTCGAAAAAAAAACGTTGAAGCACTTTTATTGCTTTCTGATAGTGAACATTCGAAAGTGAGACCATAGATACATTTGCACTTGCTCTTTAACCAAGTAGTCAAATTTTAAAATTTGCGTAAGGTGATAGACTGAAGGCTATGCCGAAGTTTTAGTCAAGAAATAGTTTTACAACGAAATGCACTGCAAACACCCACTTCCGTGCAGCTGTGTAGTTCAGGTGCCCTCGTGTCACAACCGAAAAAGATCAATTCAGCGCGTCTTGCGTACTTGGACATGTTTGATAAGCTCAAGTGACGGGCACTCGTACAGGCCGTCTATGAGCAGCATCTAGCGTATCTTATTCGCCTTATTAATTGTCTCATGTGCCTTTCTTGCGAAGCGCTCTGCGTTGTTTCTGATTGGCTTGATGCACCGTTGGCAGGACATGATATATGCCACACGTGCTGCATGTATTTCCTCTACCTGCAACGTCGGAACATTATGGGGAACACAGCTAATTAACGAGCGTTCTTTTTCGTGTGGATGGTTGAAACACGACGAGAACGTCGCATAAAAAACGTGCCTGTCAATTAGCGTAAGGAGAACATTCCTCTCATGACCTGCAAAATGCTCAACGAATAACCAAAGAAACGGTTGCAACTATCGCGTTTTTTTTTTCGGGGCAATCGATACATAGGTTGAGCTGAGCTCAGCGGTTATGACAGGAGTTGAAGGACTTCAGAAAAGTGCAGCCGTTTCACATCTTATATGAGTGTGCGTGCGAAATTCACCTGTGAGGCACACATACATACGCAGTGAATATGATATACATGCCAAAGATACACGTGTCAATCCACCAAAACAGGATAGGTGTTATAGGGTCATTCCACGCCAACTGTGATAAATGTGGCGCTCGAAAAATAAATTTCTCTGAAAAAATCTGTGAAAATTACACCAATCTAAACATTAGTTCGACAATATTTTTCCCAATTTTTCTCACCTTCAAAAATTTTTGGGCACATGAGTGTTATATGATGTTCATGAAATTGTGGAAAATCAGGTACGAAAAAAAATTCGCTATAAATCGACTGTTTCATGCACTCTTTCAACACTTGCTTTTTCGCGTTTTTTTTTTATTTGTGTTTTTATTATACGATAGTTCATTACACTAGCTGTAAGTTTTTCACTCCTTAGCGCGCACGAAAAATTGAGTAAAATGTTGCGTTGTCGTAATTTTTTTGACAAACGACGAATAAAGATCAAGTACATCAATTATTTTTATAGATCTCTCCAATGACTTACTTTTCCCTAAAGTTTTTGTTTTGGATGTGTATGGTGCATAGGCACTAAATTAAAATCCTGAACTTGCCAAATACACTACTTTGGCTAATGTGGAGGCGTGTGTAGCATCCTAAGGTAGTCCAAGAAAAAATGAGCAGGAAAGCGCATACGATTCAGAACCATTACTTCGTCCACAAAAACTTAGATCGAAGTACTTTTTGTTTTAGTCGATCGAAATAAAAAAAATTTGAAGTTGACTGCCACCGTTGCATTATTGTGCTATGGGGTAAATACAAACCAACTGAATTTGCTGCGTAAGAAATAGAAGTGTATTCGTAGCACATGGCTCTCAGTTGCCTTTGTTAGTACTTTGTTTTGTATATGAAGGTGATAATAAACTGAGGTAAGAGCTACAGAGCATCGTTTTCTTTTAGATTGCTGCTATGTAGCGTTCACATGAGAACAAACCTCGCGCATCAACTAGAAAACATGCTCTTAGCTTCAACCAGGCCCGTAGCCAGCGGTTGCCCCCCCCCCCCCCCCCCTGAAATTCTAATGGAAGGGGGTGATTTACCGAGAATAAATAGGTAATCAAAATAGGGTTTTTTCAAGGCGTTCAACAAGTGTCCCCCCCCCCCCCCACCCCCCTCCCCGAAAAAAATTCCTGGCTACAGGCCTGGCTTCAACATAGGAGGCAGGCAGCGTGCCAGCCACGCGTTTCCCAACATGTATTCAACAGCCACTCCGTGTTTTCAGACGAGCCATGTGTCGCCTTGGGGTGCTTCGATGTGCTAGCCTGCTGGTGGGGGGAAGTACACGCGTGTGCATTACCTGACACGACAGAAAAGCTTGGAAAGAATGTGTTTTATATACACATCATGAGAAAAATGGTTGCCTTAATGTGCCAGAACAAAAGTTTTAAAGTAGCCAGAAAGCATTCCATGGAGCCAACATGAAATTTTCGCGAGGTGGAAAAGTAGCCCATTTGGCGCTAAATAGCCACCAACGACAATTTCCGGCTGCTTAACGTAATGAAATTTTTTTTTCAGAACTGCCTAATGAAGACAGTTATGAAACTGCGAAATTGAGGTGAGAACCCGGCGCATCCATGTGAAAATCTTGCCCACGATGGGAATGGCGCTTTAGTTCCGGGAAGCAGGCTTATTAAAATGGAATTTTCCTTGCATCACGTAGTCAGCACGCTTACAGCCCAAGTTACAGTGAAACCACAAATTACCCCCCTCCCCCTTTATTCCCACCCGGAGCGAAGTGATGCCCTTGAGAGTAAACAAATGCAAGATAAAGACGTGTGATTATTAATTCCTCTCCGGAGAATTTGTCGTGGTAGCTGAGCGCAACCGACTGCGAACGACGGCAGCATAACACATAACAACTAGCAAAGACGCAGCACCGCGACTTGGGACGGCGCTTGCTACTGAAGACATCTTTATTTATGTGTTATTCGACACTGTCCTTCACGTCTTTATTTCCTTGCGCTCATTCTGATTAGTTGCTTGCGTACGCGCTGGGGCAGCTATTCAAAACTAAGTCGGAGTTTTTTTTTATTAATTGTATAAGCAGAGCATGAACCATACAGTAATTTTTGTCTTTTATGTTTAGTATAAGTACCTTGTTTTGGATCTGGCAACAAACATTTCTTTCCTATGGTGAGTGAAAAAGAGCAGTTTTCTACAAGTTAAAAATAATGACACTTAAACTGTAAAAAAATGCTATTATAACGTAGAAATAGAGTAGATATATGTTAGTAGAGATATGATATCCAAGCTTGAAGTTGAATTACGAACTTTCATATTTTATTCGTGACTAAGCACTGGCTTCCAACTACGCACTCATTTTTGGTGTTCCTCTCCCTTATTTAATGCAACGAGCTTAAATTCAGGTAGACCGCTAGTGTTGTATTAAATAGGGAAGCATTAATTGTAAGTTCCTTGAGGTCTAATGTTCAGGTTATGCGATCAATTTTGTGCACATATATAAATAGGAAATGCGTGGCACTATTTTGGACATTCATGAAGAAACGACTGACTGTAAATCGAAATGTTGTCGCTGACGAGACCCAATTAGTACCCTTTATATGTCATTTCTGTTTCTACTGCACAAAATGCGCGCTTTTTCGTCTATCTAGTGAAATAGGTCGGAACGCACTACGGCTACTGCCTTTTAATTCCCGTTTGTTAAAAAGACCGCTGAGGGGAAGCTCCGCAGTTTTGGAGGTAGGTTCAGGTGGTGTATTATTGACACGCATAATATCTGTAATCAATCTTGACTCCTCAAAAGGGTCTGCTATTTTGTACCCATGCCTCTAAGAGAGAGAATTATTATGGTATGTGGGATGTTGTCCTGAATCAATGTTGACTTTGCCAAAAAACGACACCTGGTTTGACTACCACTCTGTCTTCACCTTTTTCCACTTCCGATTCTGTACTTTTTTCCAGCTAAGCTTCCACTTGGCATTGCCTTTATTGTAACATTGCCTTACTTTTATCTTCTTTTTCTGAGCGCTGTCTAGATGAGGTCATTCTTTTCATCAGTTTTTTCTTTAACTGTGTGTCATCATTTAGCGTGTTTTTCTCGTATTTCATCGGCTACTGCTCCTTATCTGATTCCTTGCTTTTATTAGCATATTAGCGCAGTTTTAATGGTGTCACTTCCGGTCGTGATACTTCTTACACCTATAACACTCTCCTCATATGTTTGCCATTCGAACTTTTCCAAGAGTCATCATTTTAAGCACAAAAAGTCACCGTTCCATCAAAGTTCACCACAGACTGTCAACAGGACATACATTACGTTGTGCGAAAGAAAGAATGACAAAAAAAAAATGCCCCCACCTCCCCGAAGGGGAATCGTGAGGAAATGCGAATGCATTTCGCACGCGCTTCACTCCATTTATATATGGTGGTTGTGGTTCGAAGAAGGAAAAAGGCGCCTAATTTCTGCAGCCCGGTCGGGAGCACGGCGCAGCGCCTGGTTTTTTTTTTTTTTTTTTTTTTTTTTTTTTTTTTTATCGCGGTAGCTCCGCTGAGCTCCCGCGATGCGAGCTCCCTCACGCGCCAGAGCGCGCTCCTTCTCTCCACTTTGCTAGGGGCGAGGATAAGCGCGCGCGCCCGCAGCTTTTGCTATGGGAGAGAGAGTGAGAGCGGAGAGATAACACCTGCCGGCGCGCGGACACCTCCTCAACCTATCCTCCTCCCCGCGGACAACGCCGGACAACGCCGCCTGACATAGCCCTCGACTAAGAAATGCATTCGCATTTAATATGAAACTTAAAAACTTCGTCACGCAATGGCGTTGCGCCGAATAGTCAGGTACATATACGAGCTAGCTGCAACACGGCAGTTGACGAAGGAAATGAAATCATTTATGGCTCAAATAGGGTACAATGCCACGTTGGAGTGTGGCCTGATTTTTCTCCATTTTACGTGGGATGGCTTGAACGTGAACAAAGTTGTATTTATTTTTCTCAGGGTTTCTCAATTCACAGTTCTCTCCCAAAATATAGGAGGGCGTCACATTTCTTTTCACTTTTTCATCTCTCTTTCTGACGTTATCTCACGAGCAACACGCGACTTGTTACATCCCCCTTCACTTTCGCACATTGATTGTATAATGTGCAGCCCGTACTTCTTACTTCTATAGGCTTTTTTTACGTTTTTATGCTCTAATGTCTATGAATGGAGGCCAGAACATCACGCTGTATGCCATAGATAATACCCGCGTGAACAGCCCAAGATTGAAATCTATGTGCCAGGTATTAGAAGTGGTAGGACCAATGGACACCCCCTCGTTATTGCCACGCAAGGTAAAGTTTACCGACCAAACAAGATTGTGGTTCAGACCACATTGGATATACGTGGAGACAAATGTTTATTAGCATGATGAAGGGCAGTCGCCGGCCTAAACGTGCCTTCATAGACGCTAGGCTCAGGCTACCCTCCTACCACGACAGTTAATCACTGCAGATTCACACGTTAGAGCCAAATAAACAGACGAAATGGGCGCACGGTTCACTTTTTTTTAAATATAAAAACAGGCTTTCCATTAATCCCGTGCTCTCAGTGTAGCACAGTTCCTGACTGACCACGGCGCTAAAACTAAGCAGACTGCTCTGGTAGAAGGCCAATGTTCCCATTGTTCTGGGGACGTAAAATGCGTATAGCGGTTTGTTACCAATCTTTTTTGAAAGCGTTATGTGCTGGGAAAATTTTACAGAGTTGAATAATATAATATGCCCCATAGAATGTAGTTTAATTACAGGCAGCTAAACACAGGTCTACAGCAAAGGAAAACGAGGACTAAAGTAGCAAGAATAAGATTAGGATGCTTCGATTTTGGCGGCAGCTTTACTTCATCTGATCAGCTTCAATACATGGCAATAGGATATAGAGATTTCATCGGCAACTACTTAATCAACTTTGATAAAGTTAGTTGCAATTTGAAGGAAACGTTAAAACACATAGTCATGTGGAAAGTTGCCCGTACAAAAAAACACTGTATACACGTAAAATAAAACGTCACTCAAAACGAGTTAATATTTTCTGCACCAACAGCCAAGTTTATGTGTCAGGCCCCACAGCAAGCGTAATTCGGGTGCACCGACTTTTACGCCTTTGACGATAAATAAGCGAAAGGTTTCAGCTTCCGCACCACTGCACAAAAATAAGTGGGGTCGGATCGCTCCTTGTCAAGTGATTCAGCTACGCGGCACTGCTAGTAGCCAGAATCGTTGCTTGGCTGCAGGAGCCACAACCTGAGTCATGCTTGTAGCTGGGCTGACATCTCCAGCTTTTCAATAAAACATTTATCTCTCTCTCTCTCTCTGTATTTCTTCCTTCTTCGCACGTATTTGTGGGTTCTGCTCGTGTAATCAGCTCCGCTGTTCCTCTTTTGGGAAGCAAACGCAGTCCTCTTCTGAAAGACTACTGGTCACACTTTGGCGACATCGCGTGTCTTGAGTCAGTTGCTTCGAATTGGTGGCTGCACCACCTCCCATGGCGCTCTCCATGGCTATAGCGGGCCGATTACCAGCGGTGCTGGAGACAGCAAGGAGTCTTGAGGTGCATTATGTGAGAAACAAGCAGCGTTTGCTGGCATTGAGACAAGGAAGTTTTGAGATGAAGCTGATAATTTTTTGTTGCGGATGTGCTTTTAGGGAATATTGTGTTCAGAGCAGACATTTCGAGCAGTGAGCTCTTTCTTTTCCATAATCCTAAATTTGAACATCACACTCGTTAGTTTCTCATGTAATGCGAAATAAACATGACAAGGAAAAAAGCAATGAAAGTCATGATTTATAGAGGAGCTATAATGCATGCACACCACATCCATAACGTACTTTTGACGTGCATCGTCAAAACTGGCCGCCAGGCCGCCATTAATACATTGAATTGTATATGACTTTGGGCGAGCTTGCGGATAAAAAAAGAAAGGAACTAATTGGCACTGAAGCTCAGAAAAGTAGGTATTCCAATATTAGAGTGTAACGTTCCCTCAAAGTTTTGTCCTTTTGATTAAACAATTTTCCCACAAGTTCTGAGCACTCTAATATTTGTGAGCACCTTAGTTGCCTATCTTTTGTGGGAGTAAAATGCAAAAAAATGTATACTGTACACAATTTTTCGCCTGTATTGCCATTGCAATGAGCGCAAGGACATTTGCGATTGACAGAAAGATCATTCTGCCTTGGTGCATCATATCTACTGCCACTTCACCGAAACTGTGTTGCTGTTTGAGTGTCTTACTTCATAATTAGGGAAACTTTATGACACTTTATAAGCCCACACGCAAAGACGTAAACGGTGGTGAATTCATTTTTGCAGCGCATGCATGTGCTGGTACGAATTCGCATTGGTATTTACTGCAGCCATTTCTGAATGGTCGCTTGACTTTGGGCATGTAAGGCCCTTTCAGGAATACGGCAGTGTGAGGAGCTATTCAATAGCCATACCCCAGCAGACAAACATTACTTAAATGGCTTGCACAGAGCTTTAGTGCTGAAATGGCTCTAGTAAAATGGCATTGCTTTTGTGAACGTATTTGCGGTGTCATAAATACAATATAACGAGCTCACTACTAGAACAAGCAATTCTCAGCACTTCGCAAGCAGAGTACACCGTATGTTATCACATCAGGAGCCCACAGAAAAGTGACATCTATGAAGATTGAGTTGATATATGCATACTGTAAATAGCTCTATGTGCGTATCTGTTGTTGTGCATATGTACCCGTAATATACGGGTAGTCTTATAGTTGAGAGAACGGGCCAAACTAAGGGAACGGGGGGGCCGTCTCCACACAGCTTTTTTTTCGTAACTCTGCTTTGTCATTCGACAGCCGCCTTCGGTAATACTATGCTCAGCAATGGCATTGGTTGGAATCTGCTTACGGAGTAAGATCCTATTATGAACCCGAGAAGGGTTTCGTTTTTTTTTTCTGAGCGTGCGAAAACAAAAACTCAGAGCTATCATATTGCATAAAATGGCTTCTGCAAATTGTCACCCACTCGCACATATAATGTTCCGCTAGCCGGGCTGTTTACGTGACTGTGCATACAGCCATCTCAAGAGTCTAATGGCACTCTCTTGTTTGCACCGTTATCTGCTATTACGATGACGAGGTGTGCGGCTATGCCAACACAAAGCGATGAGGTGTGCCTTGATGTGTAAACTGGAAGCGACGTATGAGTGTTTCTAGAGTAAGCACGCATAGAAAAAAAAACGAAACGATTTGCGTTGGTCTGCACCGACACTCGATATGGCTGAGCGACAGTCAACAGCGATCTGAGCGGAGCAGGCACTCGACACTGTATTATTCTATATCATATGGCGTGGAGCAAATTGGTTCTCTGAAGAGTTCATGTAACTTACACTTTTGCTCTTGTTTCCTGCATTTTGCATCTTTGCTCTTGTGCCTTTCTTGCTGAGTAATTCGCGGTCCGCAGCAATAATAATAATAATAATAATAATAATAATAATAATAATAATAATAATAATAATAATAATAATAATAATAATAATAATAATAATAATAGTAACATGGAAAGGGAGGCAAAGAAAGGTTTCATATAAAAGTGACACAGGGAGTCAGAAACATCTCTTTCTGATTGCTCATATTGGTTGAAAATCCTTGAAGCAAACTTTCTGGCAACACTCAACAATGCAGTTTTTTTTTCACACCATGCTTCAAGACGCCAACATCGAGTAAATAATTCGCTGCTGGAGAAAGAATAATAGGAAAGGGGGGGGGGGGGGGGGGTCCAGAGCTTCGTAACAGCTCCTAGTAACAGAGGACTACTGCCCCTGCAAAATACTTGCCTCAGCGAAGCCTATTCGGCCTGGAAATGGCTGCGGGCCTTGCCTTGTTCTAATGATGGCACACAGTGCTTTATTTAAGACAGACAACTTCATTTGGTCGAGGACCTATCTCTCTAAAGTTGTTGGCGAACTTTTCATCGGCGCGTTTCTCATTCCTGTTAATTCTTTTCACGGCCATTTGATACAGAAAATGGACAAAGGGACAAACTGAACGCTATTAATTCGCTTGTTTCCTCTCTTTCATTTATTTTTTTAACTATAAGGAGACCACCCTTAGCATTGTGCCCTGTGTAACCTGACAGTTGGGAATATTGTTTTGACGCAGTGGTGCATGCAAGACAATAGACTATATCATGAACAGGATCTGTCGGCACGATTTCCCTGCCCCGTTAGAAGACGGTAAAAACAGGTGGTAGACGTAGGTAATTTCCAATGTACGTGAATGTTTGCGTACGTGCCCTGGTGTGGTAATTTGCCGGTGTGTGGTATATGTGTGCGCTGAAAACGAACAAATGACGTTGCCGCTTAGTGTATATATTTATGCCTGTTTAGTACTTCAGAGAGAATTTAATCGCAGGTGTGGCTCTGTGTTAGAATAATGGGCTGCCATGCAGAAGGCCCGTTTTGAAATGCCATCATTTCGTTGGCATTTTTAAAATTTATTCAGTTTTTTATTTTGCGAAATAGTTGTTACGGACACCAATGGCGGCGGCTGCGGCGGATAACTACAGCGCCTAAATCGGCCCTTGTTTTGATCTCGTAACAGGTTTCACTGTTAAAAGATAGGAATAAGGAGCAGGCATGTGAGAAAGCGAAAGAGAGGAAAAAGAAAGAAAGATCCCGAAAGATAGAGTGAAGGTGAGGGTGACTAACAAAGAAGAGAGTGAGAAAGAGAAGTGAGGAGGAGGAGGATGAAAAGAGGGGCGGGAGAGTGTAAATCATAGCATAGACCTACTGAGCAAGAGAAAACTAAAGGGAAACAAATGTTGAAAGAAAGAAAGACAGACCAATGGAGAGAATCAAAGAAAGACAGAGAAACAAAAAATAGAGAGAGAGAGAGTAGAATATATGCAAATTAACAGGAAGCCGCGAGAAAGAGAGAGACAGAAAGGAAAGAAATAGGAAGAAAAATAGAAAGAGCAAGAAAGAGAAAGAAATAAATGTGAAGACAGAAAAAACTGAAAAAAGGAAAGAGACAGAAGGAATCAGAGGAAGAAAAACAGAGAAAAGTAAAGAGAAACAAAGAAGGCCGCCCCGCTCCGCACTTCCTTCCGGCATGGCACTACTACAGCAAAGCTGCCTTAGGTTTTGTGTTGCCTCCTTGAACCTTTGGCTAAGGCGACGATATCGTGTGAGGTGGTCATTGTGATGTCGCAAAGTTTACTGACATTTGACGCCATGAGCGTGTCACACGGTGACTTATCACGTGAATATTTTAACAGCAAAGCTGTTCAAGCGGCCTTGATATGTGAGCGGTTTCACGATTCATAAACGCGTATGTGCCACAGAAATTGGTTGGGTCCCACTACTCCCACAGTTAGCCCAACACTAAGGAACGGGAAAGGCAACGGCGGCGGCGGCGAGAAACCATCATCATCCTAAACTGGTACGTGCCACGGAAATTCTCCCACAGTTAGCCTAACATTAGAGAACGAGACAGGCAACGGCGGCGGCAAGACATCATCATCATGAACGAGTACGTGCAATATAACTTGGGAAAAATCCCCACTGCTGACCACTGATCCAGTAAAAAGGAAGAAGAAAACAGTTAGCCCAACACTAACAAACGGAAAGGCAACGGTGGCTGCGAGAAGACACCGAAGCGATGAGGCCTATGCCATTGACGACGTGCCCGTAGGTCTATGAGAGGTACGAACGCTCAGCGCGAGTTTGTCTCTGGTTGGATATCCATGTCGTGTCTGTGACTGTATGAGATGTACGAACGCCTGGTTTCAGAGCGAGTTTCTCTCTCTGAAGTTTGGACATCTCTGCCTTGTCTGTGACTGTGAATAGTTTAACTGGAACCTCTCTTCACTGAGAATGAACTCAGAAACAACCTAGCATCACCTAGCCAAAGCCTAGCAGCTACCTAGAAGCAACCTAGAAACAACTCTCATCACCTGGCTGAGGCCTAGAAACAACCTAGAAGCAACCAGATTAGGCTTTAGGATTCAGTTAAGCGCCTACATACGGACGCGCGTTAGAAGCAGAAGTGAGAGCAGCGATTTTTCCACCTTGGTTGTTTCATTCAAGGACGCTGCCGTAGAATTAAAAAAAAAGATCTTTCTTCTGCGGACTTGAAAGAAAAACGGTATTGGCGCAAGTCGCGCGTTTCGCTCGTTACTTTTTTTTTCCCTTTATGACTGAGACTCTTTAAAGAACGCGCTGCACTCTAAAAACTAAAGAGTGTCGAGAACTTTCTTTGGGAGAGTATTTTTTCGTCCCATATATAACTCTGTTTTCCATAGTAATCCCCTATTTTTCAGGCAGAGTATAGTAATGCCCTCGAAAAAGGTTACACTACTCCACCTCAACAGACTAACATAACTGTGGCCGATGCAGAGTAGCAGGACCCCTCTGAAGGGAGTAGTTGTACAGCTTAAAAGAAGAAAAAAAGACAGAACTCAGGCCAAAATTGGGCTTTAAAATTGCTTTTGACAATTTTCATCATGCGCAGATAGCAATGACGTCTAAACTGCAAACACTGCGTCAAAAAAACAAAAAGCTAGCAAAAGAAATGTTAGAGAAAAGTCATGCGCGAATGAGATTCGAACCCACGACCTGTTCACGCACATCAGATTGCAGTCTGACACGCTACCGCAATACCACACTTTCTTTGTTATGTTGTAGCTAATGTCTTTTCATTTTCCAGATTTGACATGAAGATTTGAGTGTCTCCGTGCATGTGACAACCGAAGAGAATGCAGTTAATTTGCTTTGCTTGTTCCATGCTTCCTGGTATGAGAACGTCAATACGGCACGTTTTGCAGTAAAAAAAAAGATTAGTGCAACCGAAGATATTTGTGACATTCGCATTTACCCGCTAAGCTGCTAGTCACTTCTGTGTAAAAGACATCGCACTCCTGAGGTGCTGACTAAACAATTCAGTTTTCGTCCCCACCTTGGACATATTTTCGGTCATTCTCGTTCACTTTCCGTGACAACAGCCGTGACACTTCACGGTAGCCGTACCGTACATTAGGCTTAGGGCCATGTGATCTGTGCGGGACGTTCTTAACGAGAAAAGTGGATATTGATATACGAAGAATTCCATAACCGTGCGAATGCAGTTTCGATCATGATCGACTCAGTGAGGTCATATTCGCTTATTTAACTACACAAATCCGGGACTAAAACGCGGATATTAAGCGTTCCCATTGCCTTCCAGTGCGCTGAAATTCACCGGGAGGCGCTGGAAACGCCGTTTTTTTTATTAGTCGTCTCCAGCACCTCAACAAACAAATGCAGTATTCGTTACTGCATATATGCGTGGTTAATAATGAGTGGTCATCTCTATAGGTATGCCGGCACATCAATATAGATCAGGAGCAGGATCATAATTGCGGTTTTGCTCTCTGAGGCCAGAAGAGTACATGAGCATTCGACACTCTCGGATGCAGGTGGTGTAGAAGCACAATTTCCTCTCTCCTTTCATACAGAGTGAACAATGCATCTCACTCCATCCGATGCTTTGCGAGAGTAAAAGAGAGATAGAGAGAGATTCGGGAAAGAAGAAGAAAATAAAAGGACGCTATTTCCTGCCTCCCGTCGTGGGGGGCATGCCTCAGCGCCTTTAGGAATGGGGAAGGGGGAAGTAAAGATGATAGAAAGAAAGAGAGAAGATAGCGAGAAGGGGTGATTAGATGACAAGAGAGTGTCTTGTCAGTCCAGGCAGGGAGGACGAAGCCAAGGCGTTCGTCTATAGGGCGTCGAGGTCCGCAGGAACCGCGAACTGGAGAAAGGCTCGCAGGGCTGCTGTCCTGGACCATGCGGAAAGAGGAAGTCCTCCACAGTTGTCGCAGGGAGACCGAGCAGGCGGTAGCGGCGCACCATCTCGCATCGTTCACCGGCCAGGGCAGGGCAGGAGCAGATGATGTGCTCCAGCGTTTCTTCGGCACCACATCTGCGGCACGCAGGGGATGAAGAGCGACCCTTGGCGTACATACGCGCAGCAGGCCAGGCGCTGCCGGTCCGCAGGCGAAGCAGCAGCCACCGCTCGCGTCTCTTCAGGCCAGTCTCCGGTAAGGGTGGCGGTGGATTACCGCTTGCCACCCGCCTGTCAGGGTGAGCCGTTGGAAGTAGCTGCCGTAAGCGTTGTCGGGAGTAGTCCGAAAGGGCTACCGCCTTGTTGACTGGGGTGTCGCCGTGGTGAGCTGCCTTGCGGCGGCGTCGGCCTCCTCGTTCCCAGCTATCCCAACGTGGGAGGGAAGCCAGTGGAGGGACAGGCGCACACCGCTAGCTCTGATGGCAGTTAGCTTGGCGTGGAGCAGCGCCACGGTGAGCCCAGCTTGGACTGGTTGCAGCAGCGCTTGCAGTGCTGGCCGGGTGTCGCAGAGGATCGCCACGGGCTGCTGCGGTTGTTGTAGCAGCGAGGTAATTGGCTGCCAAGTGAAGGCCAGCCATTTCAGCTGCAGTGGAGCTGGCGTGAAAGGAAAGGCGGCACTGGATGGTGGTCCCAGTCGTTGGTATCAAACAGGCAGCCGCGGCCGAGCGGGGCTGTCGCGGACAGACGCATCCGTAAACATCAGGAGGTGGCCCCGCAGGCTGTCGTAGATTTTCGCCATGGCTGACTGGTGGGTAAAAGATAGCTCTGAATTGTGTCTCGGCTTTTTTTTTACAGCGAAAGCTGTTATGAGATCACAACAAGGGTCGTTTTTGCGCCGTAGTTGTCCGCCGCCGCCGCCGCCGCCGGTGTCCGTAACCAATATCGCACGAAATAAGAAAAAAACTAAATAAATAAAAAATCACCTATGACAGATCGGGAATCGAACCCGGGTCCTCTGCGTGGCAGCCCAGCACTCTACCACTGAGCTACGCCACTGCTTGAAACTGCGGTGCAAACTGATCCTATGCAGGCTTCATCTCGGGTGAGAAATCGCGTTAAGGTGAGTTGTAAAGCGTTTTAGAACAGTAAAGTAACAACAAGGCGTCACACAATACGAATTGCGTAACGAGTGGGTCGTTCAATGCTCCAACCCATTACAAAATGGCATAATTCTTCATCGTCGTCAGCCACAGCATCAACAAAGTGCACATAATGCGTTACAAGTGTGTAGCGGGTACCGCGCTTTACCGAAGAATGAAGAATATTGGTATAGTAGACGCTTCCCCACTACACAAAAAATATGATGATTTATGGCGTAGTGGGTACCATGTAAGTGCGCTTGTAGTAGTTGCCCCAAGAGTGTTTAAAAAAAGGCTCTACAAAGGGCGCCCTTCCAGCTTTCGCTGTGACTGTGCTGCGCGTTCAGCGCAGGCCTGGCGGTTTTTTACTCTTGCGATACCCTCACCAGTTTTTAGAGTGCATGCTTACTAATGTGGCTTTTGGCGGCAGACCTCATGCAGTTCAAGGCAGGCGCGTATGATCAGCGTCTATCAACGCTATCGGTACTTCTCTACTGGTAATGAAGATCCGTCGAACCAAGAGAAAGCTTCATACAGCGCCCGCAGTCGCCGCACCGCGGCACTGTGTAGTTAGAAGGCGGAGGCATGCAGGCGAACACATGAAGGCTCCCTATGAAGGCGGAAGGGGCTTCGATACCCGCGAAGGAACGCTGGAATCGAGGCGTCGTAAGAGGGCGGGCATTATGTAAACCTTCTTGCACTGAGGCGCCCGAAGAAGGCGACGCTATTAGCGTTATAGATGCCTAGGACACTTCGTGTTGCCGTGCGCGCTTGTATTTCCTTTAATTTAGCGTGTTTCTCGTGCGGTGACGACGATGTTTTGTGAGGATCCAGAAGAATATTCTGTATATTATCTCAAGATGGGGGGATGTTGTCTAAAAGATGCGAAGCGAGCTTAAAGCACTTTCGATTTACAAGTTTATGTCTTGTGAGGGCCCAATAATGTACAGATATATAGTCGAAACTAATAATCTAACCAGAACATGCACGCAGGCTTTTCACTATAGCATTTATCACGAGTTTCTGTATAATTTGGCTCAATTAGGCAGCAGTGGTGTATTCCCAGCATGATCTAAAAGCGCTGTTGCAAGTTTAGTAATCATTTTCGCTCTTTGGACAGTCGAGAACAGCTTACTGCACTCCCATAGTGCGCTACGTAGCAGTGTGCATCGTAAACTCTTTTCATGGCGCAGCACTTAGCGACATTAAGTTCCTTGCGGAGCACTTCAGATTCGCCACTGAGTGGGGTTGTCCATAAATTCTAAAAAATGAAAACAAAAATAAAACAACACAGAAAAACGAGGTAAGCATTTTCTTTCATAGATATGGTATAGGAGCGTAAATTTGTCCCCCCCCAAAAAGTCGATTATTTCTCAGGATAATGCATAAAAATTAAGGCAGCTTCGCACATCTGATACCAAACTTGAGATGAAGTGAGGAACTGGGCAGCCTGCCTTATTTCTGTTTATTTTTCTCTTTTTTTTTCTCTCTCTCTTTCTGTCTCCTTTTCTCTCTCTGTTTTTTCCATCTTTTGTCTTTAATTATTTGAATTTCTTTTTTTTTCTCTCAGTCTATATCCCGCTTTTTCTCGCTCTTTCCGTTTTTCTCTTTCTTTCCTTTTTGTCTCTCAATATATTGCAAGGCGGCAGCGATATCGTGGGCTCGACGCCGTTTATTGAGCAGAGCCGCCGACTAATAATCTTCGAACGAAGAAGAAGATCCCAGTGATGATGATTATATACAGATGAAGAGGATGAAGGACAACCACAGTGAATATTGTGCTCACACTAATTTCCCCCCTCGCGCGAAAGCGGCCAACCTGGCCGCTGCTTATGGCGAAGGTGTACGTCTTATGAAGGGTTTTAAGCGGGAGACGTGGACAACCTCTGTGCCGCGGCAACGGTTGTCGGAAGGCATGACAGTGGGGGTTACGCGATAGTTAACTGGAGAAGTTTTCTCGACAATAGCGTAGGGGCCGATAAAACGTGACTGAAATATCTCAGACAGGCCGGGAACTCGCGTCGGGGTCCACAGCAGCACTTCGTCTCCAGGACTAAACTCAACGACGCGGTGAAATTCATCGTAGCGAGTCTTCCGATCCTGTTGACTTGCTTCGGTATTCAGGCGGGCACGGTGACGACAAGCGGCAAGGCGTGATATTAAGCTGGCACTCGATGACGTCGACGAGTCCACGGGGACATCAAAAAAAGATACGTCGAGGGCAGACGTCGGTTGACGTCCATAGACAAGGAAGAAGGGTGAATAGCCCGTGGTACGCTGCGTAGCAGTATTGTACTCAAAGGTGACGAATGGTAGTATGGTATCCCAGTTGGTATGGTCGGCATTGATATACATGGATATCATATCGGACAGAGTTCGATGAAAGCGCTCTGTGAGGCCATTAGTTTGGGGATGGTAGCTGGAAGTAGTCTTGTGGATGGTGTTACATGCGTGGAGAACGTCGTCTAGTAGTTTCGACAGAAACGCCTTGCCGCGGTCACTCAAAAGGACGCGGCGCACCATGTCGCAAAAATATGGCTTCCAAGAAGAAAGTGGCAATGTCCCCCCGCTGATCCTGAAGGTAGTGCAGCGGTTTCGGCGTACCTTGTCAAGTGGTCCACTGCAGTGACGATCCATCGCTTTCCGCTGGCTGATATTGGCAGTGGCCCGTAGAGGTCGATCCCAATGACGTCAAATGGAGCGTCAGGACATGGAAGAGGTTGTAGGAGTCCAGCTGGAGATGACGTGGGTTGTTTGCGGCGCTGGCAGAGCGAGCATGAAGCAACGTACCGTGCCACGCAGGTGGAGAGCCCAGGCCAGGTAAAGCGACTGCGGATGCGCTCATACGTTTTATGAAAGCCGAGATGACCAGCCTTGGGGTCGTCGTGAAATGCTTCTAATATCTGTTCTCTCAGTGAACGAGGAGCGACGGGAACCCAACGCTGTCCTTCAGGATGGAAGACATAGCGGTATAGGACAGAATTATCCATCCTAAAGTTCTGCAACTGGCGACGGGCGCGGGCATTAGGAGGACGGGATGACCCGCGAAGGCGTTGCATAATGGAGTGGCAGTATGCGTCGCTGCGTTGGTGAGACGCGAACGTCTCGTTGCGGAAAGAAGGACGCGCATTGAGAGCGGCGAGTGTAAGAACTGCCGAAGACACGTTGACGGGGTCGCGCACGGATGGCGACAAGCCGGTTATGTTTGTCGACGGCGGTAACGGACAACGGCTAAGGGCATCTGCATCGTTGTGTTTCTTGCCGGATTTGCACGTGACGTCGAAGTCGTACTCTTGAAGACGGCGTATCCAGCGACCAAGACGTCCAGACAAATTCTTTAACGTCGACAACCAGCACAAGGCGTGATGGTCAGTCACGACGGTAAAGTGGCGGCCATGGAGATATGGTCTAAACTTCTGGACGGCCCAGACGACGGCGAGGCACTCCTGCTCGGTGATGGTGTAGTTTTTCTCGGCTGGTGTTAGGGTCCGACTGGCATATGCGATCACGCGTTCACCAGAACAATCGTGTCGTTGCAGAAGAACAGCGCCGATTCCATGACCGCTGGCATCAGTATGGAGGAGAGTGGGTGCCGCTCCATCGAAATGACACAGCACTGGCTCAGACGTCAGGGCACGTTTCAAGGTGTCAAAAGCCGTTTGGCACTCGTCGGACCATACGTATGATGTTCCAGAAGATAGCAGCTGGTGAAGCGGTGCGGCAATAGTGGCGAAGTCACGTATAAAGCGCCGGAAATAAGAGGCGAGACCAAGAAAGCTGCGGAGCTCTTTGGAGCGGTGAGGCGTCGGGAAGCGAAGAACGGCGGCGATCTTGTCGGGGTCAGGCCGAATGCCGTCTTTGCTTACCAGATGTCCTAGCACCTTAATAGTTTTGCTTGCAAAGTGGCACTTTTTGGTATTCAGCTGGAGACCAGCAGCTGCAAGACACGTCAGAACTTCGTGTAGGCGTTGCAAGTGTTGTTCGAACGTTGAAGAAAATATCACTATGTCGTCAAGGTAACACAAGCATGTCTTCCACTTAAGGCCCCGAAGTACAGTGTCCATCATTCGCTCAAAAGTTGCTGGCGCGTTGCAGAGGCCGAAAGGCATGACGTTAAATTCGTAAAGTCCGTCGGGTGTGGCAAAGGCAGTTTTTTCCTTGTCATCCTCGTGCATGGGAATTTGCCAGTAACCCGAGCGCAGGTCAAGGCTGGAAAAATATTCCGCTCCTTGCAATGAATCTAAAGCATCATCAATGCGAGGCAAGGGGTATACGTCTTTCCTGGTTATCTTGTTCAACGCACGGTAGTCGACGCAAAATCGCACCGAGCCGTCTTTCTTGCGCACAAGAACGACAGGTGACGACCAAGGGCTTGCGGAGGGGCGGATGATGTTTTGCTTGAGCATGTCGGCAACGTGCTTGTCAATGATATCACGTTCGGTGGAAGATACCCGGTACGGTCGGCGGCGGACAATAGAAGTTCCATCGGTGTGTATACGATGAGCTGCCGCCGAAGTCTGTCCTAGAATAGGGGAATAAACGTCGAAGGAAGATTGATGCCTCGTCAACAACGCGAGCAGTTCTTCTGCTTGTGGCGGAGTCAGGTCCTTGCTGATAGCATTGGCGAGAGCCGTAGCAGTAGCAGCACCCGTAGGTGAGCGTGGTTGCGTCGCACCAGTATTCGCCGCCACCACAGAGACAGGTTGCGTGTCCACGCCGCAAACAACAACAGCGCCTTTAGGGAGCAGAATCGGTTCATTCGTGACATTGCGTACAGCGAGGAAGGCGGTACCGTTGGTGAAACGAACAAGACTCGTTGCCAGTGCAATGCCTTTCGATATACAACGAGCTGATGGAGCGACTAGAACATCACCGTGGTCAACGAAGTCTGAAGCAACCATAAGAACTTGCTCGTGGCCAGGTGGGACTACGGAATCTTTGATGGTTCGAAGGCGGTGGCGTGACGAATATTCCGCATCGGTAGCATCAGTCTCTTGGATATGTACGAGGCGTTGTCGACAAGATATGGAAGCGGCAGCATCAGAAAGAAAGTCCCATCCCAAAATGAGCATATAAGTGCAGGAAGTCAACACGGCGAACTGGATATGGTGCCGGATCCCATCAATGGTAACTCGAACGGTACACTGTGCTGATGGCTGTATCGTGAAGTCATTTGCACTACGTAAGGGAGTGCCATTATAAGGTGTAGTAACCTTACGTAGACGATAACACAGATTCGCATGAATAACAGAAATAGCGGCCCCCCGTGTCCACCAATGCTTGAATAGGCACCCCTTCCGCATACACTAATAACAAATTGGCCGGGCCCTCTGGAGGCGTTGATGTTTGTCCGAGCGATGCAGCTTTCCCTCCAAAAACTGCACCAGCTAGTTTTCCGAGATGTACTCAGGGACAGGGGCGACCGGTCGTAGAGGCGATGTTGAGCGGCGCAGAGGAGAAGGGGAGCGGGGGCGTCCTGGGCGGGAGGTTCGAGGTGCGTCGGGTGGAGATGACGGGGAGAAGGAACGTGTTGAAGGGCGGCGCTGGTACTGGCTAGGAGAGGACGTCCAATCTCTTTCGTAAGCGTCATAGCCGCGGCGTTCGTCCTGCTGGCGTCTACGACAATATCGTGAGATATGGCCTCGAATGCCGCAATAATAACATATTGGGCGAGACGACCGCCAGGGGGGCGTAGAATGCCGGAGATGGTGGAACAGGTGAACGTGGTGCAAATGCCGCTATGTTGGTCTGAGCAGGAACAGGATGTACAGACTGGAACAAGGATGGTTGCATGGCAGCGATTTGCGCATACGTCGCGGGCGGAGTTGGTGGTGGCGGAGTGTCAGACGGGAGAGCACAAGCCATGGAAGACAGCTCCTCTTTGATGATGTCGCGTAGACTACTAGACGAGGAGTGAGGCTGAGGGGCAGGCGGACATGACAGTCCTTGCGCTTGGAGCTCTTCGCGAATGAGAGTGCGAATCAAGGTCCGCAAATCCGCATCTGAGGAAGGCCGGACGTCACAGGCGTCTGGCTGCAGTCGGATGGCCTGTAGTTCGTCGAGATGTTGGCAGGTCGTGATGATGTCCTCGACGGTGCTGGGGTTTTTGACGGCCAGAGCATTGAACGCGACTTGGCCTATCCCTTTGAGGATATGTCGAACGCGGTCAGCTTCGGTCATAGCCGTGTTCACGCGGCGGCAAAGGGAGAGGACGTCTTCAATGTACGATGTGTACGTCTCGCCAGGGTGTTGTACGCGTCCGTCGAGCTTCTTCTTCGAGACTTCAGAGTGGATGTTTGGTGTCCCGAAGATCCTGCGGATTTGTTGGGCAAAGACGGACCACTCAGCGAAGCTGCCCTCGTGGTTAAAATACCACGTTTTTGCGACGTCTGAGAGATAGAATGCGACGTGACGAAGTTTTTGAGGTGCGTCCCATTGGTTGTACACACTCGCCATGTCATACTCCTTGAGCCATACTTCGACGTCGTCGCGTGGGAGACCGGTAAAGATAGGTGGGTCCCGCTGCCGGGCGGTGACGGTCCAGGGCCATGCGGGGGTGGGTGGTTGGGCGGGGTTACCGGACAGTCCGGGCAGCGTTTCTTGGGCCATGGCAGCAGACAGGCGTAGCAAACGGCGACCCGAACGAAGCTCCAGGGGAACTGGACGTCAGAGAGGACTTGAGAATCGACAGCAGCCTCCACCACTCTGCAAGGCGGCAGCGATATCGTGGGCTCGACGCCGTTTATTGAGCAGAGCCGCCGACTAATAATCTTCGAACGAAGAAGAAGATCCCAGTGATGATGATTATATACAGATGAAGAGGATGAAGGACAACCACAGTGAATATTGTGCTCACAATATATATATATATATATATATATATATATATATATATATATATATATATATATATATATATATATATATATATATATATATATATATATATATATATATATATATATATATATCTCTTTCGGTCTTGCTCTGTTTTTTTCTACGTCTTTTGTCTGTGGTTTCTTTCCAAACCTTTCTCGTTCTGTCTATTTCTTTCTGTGTCTG
>JALIZH010022883.1:0-165760 GCA_030522465.1 Rhipicephalus appendiculatus
TCTCAAAACACCTTCAGAATGTGAAGGGCATTAAAAGGATAACATCCAGCCCCGTCCAAAAAGGAGGCAAGCCCGCGGTGGTCCCGCACGTCCGCCAACTTTCCCACAACCTCAAGAAGGTTGCCAATAGACACGGTGTGCACATAGTCTTCCCGGCACCACGCAAGTTGGCTGGACTGTGTCCGCGGGTCAGCCGCATTGACAAAAAGCTCGGATGCCAGAAGAGGCACACCAGACCTTATGTGAAATACGCGACTGGTGTTGTATGTGAAATACCACTGTCGTGTGGGAAGACGTACGTGGGCCAAACTGGACGCTGTCTCAACGACCGTGGTCAGGAGCATGAATTATCTTTAAAGAATAAAGGAAATGCGCACTTACCTGCGCATTGTATAACCTGCAGATTTTAGCCTCGGCTTCGTGAGATCAAGATAATAGGCAGAAGCCACGACACATTAGCGCGAGAGTTATTGGAGGCGTTCCATATTAGGAAGAGAAACACGGGTTGCATCAGTGATACGTCTGTTTCACCTTACCAAAATGAGCTGCAGCTTCTTGATATGCGAGTGTTTACCGATATCGATGCACGCATGCGCAGAGAGTTGTAATCTGGTGGCTTGCTCTTTTCAATAAACAGTTGAAGTTTAGCGCCCGACCTTTCTGCTCCCTTCTTTTCTCGAATCTGCCTTTTTCCAAGTGTGCGCTATTACGTACCCCATTGGTATTAACCAACTCGCCCAACAACAAGTCTTACTCTCCCTTCTGACATTTTAACAGTCGGTATTGTAGTGTCCCTAGTATCAGTCTCAATGCATAGTCTAGCAACATTGGTGGCTCTGTTGTTGTCTTGTATGTATGAGTGTTCTAGAATAAAGCGGCATTCGGTTTTGTTGTGTTATGGTGGCTTGTCCGCTCTCTTCTTCGCAGCCTCAGGCCGAAACAGCACATTGGCGACGAGTGTTAATGAAGGCGTTACCTCGCCTGTAGCCACGCACCCGTCATGAGCTTCTCCGGCCTCGCCCCACCGCCACCGTTTTCTCCCGCGCAAGGCCGCCCACCGGTTCCGTGGCCGCAATGGCTTCGCATGTTTGAAACCGTTCTTTTGGCCTCCGGAGCATCGGACTTTACGTCCGAACGACGCAAAGTCCTCCTCCTACACAGTCTGGGAATTGAAGGCCGACGTATTTTCTTCACACTGCCACCCCACGCCTCCAACCTCCCCCCCCCCCCCCCCCCCCGGGTTTTACCGCGACTGACCGATGAGGTCAAGAAGTTGGCCGGTGCCCCATCATCATACGACCAAGCCCTCGCTGCGTTGACGCAGCGTTTTGCCTCGGCAAGCAATGTTGTCGTGGAACGCCATCGCTTCCGCCGCCGCACCCACCAGCCAGGCGAGCCCATACAAGAGTACGTCGCCGCTTTACGGGAGCTTGTTTCTTCGTGTTCTTTCGTCGCCACGAATGACTCTCTCCGCGACCAGTTCGTAGAAGGCATCTTGTGAGAAAATCTTCGTGAACGTCTGCTTTTAGAAGGGTCATCTCTCTCTTTTGCGCGTGGCGTACTCCTGGCGCAGCAACTCGAACAGGCTGCTCGGCAAGTTCGTGAGCTTGTTCCCGGGCACGTTCAGCAGCTAACTTCGCGAGGCGGTCGGTTTCCGAGAGGTTCAACGCGGCCGCGCTCGTCTTCCCAGGCACGTTCGGCACGCTCAATTTCCCCTGAGCGCTTCAGCGGCTCGAACAATGCGTCTCCGTACTGTTATCGTTGTGGTTCCCGCCAGCACCGTGCTTCGTCGTCCTGTTGCCCCGCACAAGGTCAGCGCTGTTTTCACTGCGATCGCATTGGGCACTTCCGCTCAGTTTGCAACAGGCGACAGCGCCATTCCACCGCTTCCGTCCATGAAGTGGGCTGCCAGGACTTGTTCAGTGATGCTGAAGGGTTAAGCGTTCTTACCGTGGCCGGTCCTGCACGAGCCGGCATTTTCGTTGAGCTTTTCATCGCCGGCAAGTCTTTGAAGTTTCTTGTTGACTCGGGATCGTCTGTTTCCATCTTGAAAGAGAGCATTTTCAAGCAACATTTTGCTAATGAGTCATTTTTCCGCTCCGCGAGTAAAGCTGCTCGATTACTCCAAGCGCTGCATTCCCGTACGTGGTTGTTTCTTCACAGAAGTCACGTTCAAGGGACGTACAGCCTATCTCCTGTTCTATGTTGTGGCGGAAGGTACATCCATCCTCGGCATCGATGCGATCAGAGTTCTGGAACTGCACATTGAAGGGTCGTCCCTGCATTGCTTCGAGACGTCGGCGATGCCAGCGACACTCGACGCCGCTCAGCTCTCAGGCTCGTGCCAAGTTTCGCCAACCAACTTCCTTCCGAAGACCCTGTCTAGCGAGTTCGGCTCCCTCTTCGGCCCGAGCCTTGGGTTTGCCAAGGGCTTCGTTCACCGCATCAAGACTCCACTCGTGGTGCTTCCTGTGACATCGAAATTTCGACGTCTTCCACTGAAACTCCGACCTCAAGTTTCGGAAGAGCTCCGTAGATCGGAAGAACTGGATGTCATCGAGCGCATTAATGCCTCGGAGTGGGTGTCCCCTATCGTTGTAGTAAGGAAGAAGGACGGTGGTATTCGACTCTGTGTCGACCTTCGGGAACCTAATGAAGCTGTCATCGCCGATAGTTTTCCGCTTCCTCACAAAGAAGAGCTCTTGAACAGCCTCGTCGGGGCAACAGTCTTCTCCAAGTTGGATCTTGCGTCTGCCTACCACCAGGTTCTGCTGCACCCCTAGAGCCGAGACTTGTATGCATTCGTGACTCACGACGGCCTGTTCCGTTTCAAGTGCGTGTGCTTTGGGCTGGCGTCTGCCCCCCGCAGCCTTTCAGCAGCTTATGTCGCAGATTCTCAAGGTATGTTCTGGCATTTTGTTCTGCATTGTGTTCGGCCGCATCGAACAAGAGCACCTAAGGAATTTTGCCGCTGTTCTCCGCTGCATCAAGGCCGCTGGACTCAAGCTCAACCACAAATGCACCTTTGGCGTCAAAGAATTGTCCTTCTTGGGCCACAGGGTCACAGCTCAAGGCATTGCAGCACTGCCTGAAAAAGTGGATTCAATACTGCACACCCCCGCTCCTACTGACGCCGCTGGAACTCCTACTGACGCCGCTGGTCTGCGGTCGTTCCTCGGCTTAGTCGAGTACTACGCCAAGTTTGTTCCCTGACTTGCTGCAGTCGTGGATCCGATGCGTGCACTGCTCCGCAAGAATCAAGTCTTTGCCTGGAGTGATGCCATTGATGCTAGTTTCCGGAAGGTCAAGTTCTTGCTGTCATCCAGCAGAGTACTTTAGATGTTTGATCCCGATCTTCCTGTGGTTGTCTCCACAGATGCGTCTGACTGCGGCCTTGGGGCCGTTCAACAAGTGGATGGCCACCAGCTACGCAGAGTGGCCTTCGCATCTTCAGCAGAGAGGAAGTATGCAGTTGGTGAACGGCAGGCACTTGCCTGCGTCTGGGCATGCGAGCGTTGGCACACAAACCTTTGGGGACGGCGCTTCGCACTTCGTACGGACCGCCAAGCCTTGGTCATCCTTCTGTCATCTCAGGGCTCAGGAAGACGTCGTCTTCGCATCGCGCGTTGGTCAGAACGTCTTATGCGCTATAATTATACGGTGGAGTACCGCAAAGGCTCGGAAAATCAAGTTGCGGATGCCCTGTCCCGCCTTCCAGTGCCTGTTTCGCAGGAAGATGCCTCGGTCAACGAAGAGGTTGTGTCTCTCAATGCCCCACTCTGCCTCACCACAGAGCAGTTCCAGCAGTCCCTGCGTGAAGATGCTACCTTGGAACAAGTAAAGGCTTACGTCTCGTCATCTTGGCCTCCCCACAAGTCCGTCTCGGGTGAAATACAGCCATTTTTGCTGTGCGTTAGGAACTGTCTGTGGTCGACGACTTGCTTTTGCGTGGAGAACGCCTCGCAATCCCTCCGTCCCTTACGCCACAGGTCATTTCCACTGCGCACGAAGCACACCCCGGTATAGCTCGCACCAAGGCACGACTGCGAGAGCGATTTTGGTGGCCTGGAATGGACAGCTCGAAATATAGCGGGACTTAGCTGGTCTCAGGTATTGACGCGGTCGGCCCTTCACTACGTGCGCTGATACTCCTCGTTCTCTGGACCGCATTCGCTCAGTGTCTTGCGTCGCTAGCTCCCTGTAAAGGGCAATTTTGCAAGCGCCATCGAATGTCAGCTCTCGTTCAGCAAACAACGCGAGCTGGGTTTCTTCGTTCCGCATACCAGCAACCAGTTTATCTCGGAGGGCTTCTTGCAAGAGATCGCTGTAGTTGCACTTCCTGACTAAGTGTTTGAGTTTCACGATGAACCCTTCTACACTTACCCCCTCCACCTGTACGCGCCGGCTGGACTTGCACTCTTCCGCTATTACTGAGCTTCTGGGGCTGTAGTGCTCCTTCAGGAGACGTTTTACTTCTTCGAACGACTTTAGTCCCGGGGCTCTGGCACAAGATTTCTTAGCACTTCATAAGCATCTCGGTCTATTACTGTTTAAAAGACGGCAAGGCGATTGGCCTCGGCTATAACATTAGCCGTAAGAAATGCTCAAAACGCTCCAAGTACGACTCGAAGTTTTGCGTCTTCAGGTCGAACTCCGCTATCTTTCCAAGTGGCGGAATTTCAAGAAAAGTAAATATGTTCGGCGTTTCCTTGCTTGCACTGGCTGCGAGCTCGACGTCTCGCAACCGTTGCTTAGACGCGTGCCTCTTTAGGCATTGGGCCATGTCGTACTCCGGCAGCACGTACTCGGGTGTTCACTGGATGAAGGCGCGGCTCGCTTGCTTCCGTTACGTCCACCCGGCAGGAATAGAATGCCTTTATTCAGTGCCTATATATATATATATATATATATATATATATATATATATATATATATATATATATATATATATATATATATATATATATATATATATATGTGTGTGTGTGTGTGTGTGTGTGTGTATAACGATATGTGACGTCACATGAGTTCCATACAGATTGTCAGCCAGATATACACGTGGCGCGACATGCTTTGCTATCACAAATATCTCTGTATAATAGCGATTTATATGGCCGAGTAAACTTAGCTTCAAAACATGGTGCCAGTACCTCTTTAACATACTCGGCCATTCGGCATTCAAGTGTTCTACCACTGAACACACCGGTGCTTGATATTACTTTGGATGAAGACCTTATACAGTCATTGTGTTGGGCAAGGAGTGTCGTTAACACATGCAATACTGCATGGCAGAAGCAAAGAATCGCTTCAAGTATCACAGTGAGTGAGTGATGTAGAGCTTCCCGCCCATTACAAAGGGCTGAGCCATAATTCATCATAATCATCACCAGCCATGGTGTCAACAAACTGTGGAGCTTCAGAGGTACCTTACTGACGCGTAGTGGGTACTTTGTTCATGTTTGCACACCTTTGAAAAAGATGTACCGATACAAATGTGCTGGCATGAGGCATTCCAAGAATGGATTCAATGCAAGGCATGTGTGTACTCGTGGTAGCTAGTTTGTCTTGAGTGCAGCTAGGCTTTTGCCCTCTTGTGTTATAAAAGTGTAACACCTTTGGAATTTTCGAACTATGAAGTGCAAAATACAGCTTTGTAGAAGCCTTAAGCAAATTTCATTGCCACTAAGAACTTTAACCAAAAGTAGGTCACTCTATTCATTTGCGGCGCTTTCCTTGTAATCTGAAATTAACCTCTGAGAATTTTTACGAAAATTATATGAATTTATTCCTTTAATGCTATTTTCTTGTGATCCGAAGTTGTGCTTTACTTGCTGCATCACCCACAATTCTCTACGCCCTCGGGGCATGTCATTGGGTACCATTCAGTGACGGATGACGCTTTGTGACTGTACGGATAGAATCAAACTTGTCTAGAGCAGCGGAGCGCGTGGCTGTCGACGCTGTTGTTGGCCGCAGCTTCCACCTCGCGTTAGCTAAAAGCTTCCGTTCATGCTTGAATTATAGCACAAAGGCCTAGCATGCGGTAGGACCATGTTTGGTATCATTACAGCGTCGGTCTTTGGATATTTCTTCAGAAAACAGCAGCTGCAGCGGCCGGCTGGGCGCTCTAGACAAGTGTGATTCCGACTGTACGAGTACATGAACGCCAAAGTTTTTAAGATGACTGAGATGGTTCCTTGTGGCAAAAATACCATCTAGCTATCTTGTACTTTGGCGGCGTTGTTTTCAGCTACCTTTAGGTTTGGATCGTATTATTCTTATCTCCGTTGACACTTTCAGCTACATAAAGTGGCCATAATAATGAAAGTTCCATTACCTCAGCTTCGAGAGAACGCTCTTGACTGATCTTCATTATGACTGACATGTTTGGCAGCCCATGAGATTCCCGAATCTGCATTACAACCTTCTAAAAATTAGCGTTTTCCTTTCGTATTTTCTCTAAATTTGCAACTCACACTTGTACCTCGAGAAAGGAGAAACATGGGTGCTTACCCGAAGAATTTTATTTTAAGGCTAAGATCTTTTAGAACATTTAGAGCCACCCATTCCTGTCACTATTTGCTAAATCTAGCATTGAGTAACAAAGCATTTGTTGAAATTTAAAATTATCTTTCTTCCTTCCTATGTTACTTTCTCTTATACTTCTGTGGGCAAGTGAATTTTATGTCTCCAAACACCGTACATGCATCAAAGTTGTATTCTGTGTGGTCTTCCATCGTCTTTGAAATAAAATCAGTGCATCCTATTTTTGTTGTCTTCAAACTAAATGTGTACTGCTTTCAATTTGAAAGTTGTAATGGCATGCCAAATCCTCCTATCTGTACAATTATTAAGCCATATATCTGGTATATTTTCATATTGTCCCAAGGTCTCGCTTGATTCCAAACGTGACTGTTGATCAGTACAATTAGGATCAGCTCTCGCTGCTTATTCAGCACAAGTGCTAGGTGCCACTGAAGTGCTAGTCATCAACCTGCCGTGTCCTAGCTGGAAGCAGTTTTCACCTGTAGCAGAACAGGTCAAGGTTCCAGTTCGAACGCAAGTGGAACCGGTTGTTTCCAGTGCAGCTGGAAATATTTCCAGTCAGATCTCGACTGGAACCAGTTGCCTCTCAGCGGATTCCCAACTAGAACCACAACCTACAACTAAGCCAACTTGTCTCCAGTAGAACTGAAATGCTTCCCAACTGATACCAGTAGCTTCAAGTTCAACTGGAAACTTTTCCACTTCAGTCCCAACTGGAACCAGTCGGTCTCCAACTGAGACCAGTTGCTCCCGGTTCAACTGGAAAAATTTCCAGTTCAATCCCAGCTGGAACGAGTTGCTTTCATTTCAGCTGGGAATGTTGCCGGTTCAATTCCAGCTGTAACCAGTTGCTTCCTAGTTTGTTTCCAACTGGAACTAGTTGATCCCAGTTTATGCCAGTTAAAACCAGTTATATTTCCAGCTACCCATTTTCACCTGGGTGACGTCTTCGTTCTCAGCCTGCGCGGCACATGGTCGTTTCAATGTGTAAAGGGGTCCTCAACACTTTTTCAGCATTCTCAGAAAACGCTGCCGATCGGTAGTCGAGGTTCCTAAGAACAACTGAGCTAAGCGTTATAACGCAGCAGGTGACCGGGAACTTACAATTAATTCTCAAATTCAGTAAAAAATCGCTCCCTCTTCCAACAAATGATGCCATATACCGAAAATGACCATTATAAGCGCAAAGTCCACAGACATTGGCTGATTCGAGCATCGTGAGCTGCATAGTTACCGTGGCCGCCTCGCGAAGCCGTGATAACACTGAAAGTTTCATCATCAAGTTAGCCGGGCGCTCTAAGAAAAAAAAAGGAAGTGCTGAAAGTTATGACGCGCGTTACCGAAGGGACACATTTTTGAACGGGTAGCGTACTGCGCAAGCACGAAGGGAGGCAGAAAAAAATTATATGAAATATCGCAGGACGCACCCTCTTGCCTGCTTGTCACCCCCCCCCCCCCCCCCCCCAGCGTAGCTTCCAGCGCGCTCGCTAGAAAAGGAAAGAGAAATGTCTTGAAGCGTGCGACAAATCCTAAGTGTTCGAATGAGCGCAGTGTTTGAATGAACGCCTCAGAGAGCATGCGTACAGTGTGCGATCGGGCTCAGGCAGCAACCTAGCGTTTTATGTGAAGGAATGCAACGGTTGTGAGTCTGTTTCGCCAAACCAGCATTTCAGGCAGGGGAAAGTAAAAGATAGAGCGGGAACTGCTTTAATCGTAGCACACAAAAAAGAATAAGCTCTTATGCATAAGTGAGCCTTCTGTGCATATCACAGAGTCTGTTTTGGTCAGGGAGTGGCTGATTATAGCGCAGATGATAGGCCTCAAGTTGTGGGTTGGGTACATGCGCGGGACAAGGTGTTTAAATATACGTGTGTAGTGGTGAAGGAGCAAGGTATTTGCCAGTGGGACGCTCGCTTGGTGCGAAGCGCGAGCGCAGATCGCGAGCTGTGGGTGCCAAGCCTGGTTGACTGTTTTTAGATGCGAAGCATCTTATTCTCGGGGCTATTCTGTCCCGCGTCCCTCCCGCGTCCCGCGTCCGGCCACTTTCATGAAGTAGGGAAGCACCTACTATGAGAACCAGAACACTGTAGTACAATATAAGGCCGTCAACCACCACTACAGTCACTAGAATCATGGCCGAGAGCACAAAGAGGCTGCTTAGCAATGGCTAGGCAGGTGCTGTCTGTCGCCCAGGTTGACTCCATTCCTTGATCTTGCTTGCATGTGTTTGGGGGGTGGCTTAGTCCGTCCCTCCTTCACGCATCCCACACCACCACAGCGCATGCGCGTCCCCTCCCTCTCTCCTCTCTTACGCTCACCCCATTCTCTCCTCTAGGAATCCTCTACTCTACGGAGCGGCGCCCACGTCCTCTCCCTTCTTTCCTATGCTCACCCCCCTTTCTCTACTCCGGGAATCCTTTACTCTACGGAGCCCGCATCCCCACAGCGCATGCGCGTCCCCTCTCTCTCCCCTCCTAAGGTTCCCCCCATTCTCTCCTCTAGGAATCCTCTACGGAGCGGCGCGCACGACAGGTGGTGCGACAGCTGCATACTCCGCTGGGAGCACCGCGGTATGAAAATGACGGAGCGCGCCTCATTCTCTCTCCTGTGCAGCGCCCGGGCCGCTGCCGCGAAACGAGAGCGGCGACGTTTCTCCCGCTCAAGCTAACCATCTCCCCGCTGCTTCGCATCCACACATGGTCCCCTTTAGCGGGAGATGGGGAAGTTTTAGATGCGAAGCATCTTATGCTCGGGCCTATGTCCGTCCCTCCCGCGTCCCGCGTCCGGCCACTTTCATGAAGTAGGGAAGCACCCATTATGCGAACCAGAACACTAGTATTATGAAGGCCGCCAACCCTACCACAGTCATCAGAGTCATGGCCGAGAGCACAGAGAGGCTGCTCAGCAATGGCTACGCAGGTGGTGCCTGTCGCCCAGGTTGACCCATTCCTTGATCTTGCTTGCATGTGCTTGGAGCGGGCTTAGTCCGTCCCTCCTTCCCGCGTCCCACACCACCACAGCGCATGCGCGTCCCCTCCCCCCTCTCTCTCCTACGCTCACCCCCCATTCTCTACTCCAGGAATCATCTACTCTACGGAGCGGCGCCCGCGTCCCACACCCCAAAAGCGCAGGTACGTCCCACCCTCTCTCTCACCCCTCCTACGGTCCCCCCCCGTCCTGTCCTCTAGGAATCCTCTATGGTGCGGCGCGCACGACATGTGGTGTGACAGCTGCATACTCCGCTGGGAGCACCGCCACAGCGCATGCGCGTTCTCTCCCATCTCTCCTCTAGGATTCCTCTACTCTACGAAGCGGCTCCCGCGTCCCACACCCCTACAGCGCAGGTACGTCCCCCCCCCCTCTCTCTCTCCCCTCCTACGGTCCCCCCCCGTACTGTCCTCTAGGAATCCTCTATGGTGCGGCGCGCACGACAGGTGGGTTGACAGCTGCATACTCTGCTGGGGGGCGCCACGGTAGTTCCGCGGTATGAAAATGACGGAGCGCGTGCGCCTCATTCTCTCCTGTGCAGCGCCGCGATGAGCGCCCGGACAGCTGCCGTGAAATGAGAGCGGTGACGTTCCTCCCGCTCAAGCTGATTATCTCCCGCTGCTTCGCATCCACACATGGTTCCCTTTAGCGGGAGATGGGGAAGTTTTAAATGCGAATGCATTTCATAGTCGGGCTATGTCAGGCATCCGGCGTTGGCGTTGTGCGGCGTTGGCGTTGTGCGGCGTTGTCCGCGGAGGAGGAGGAGGAGGATAGGTTGAGGAGGTGTGCGCGCCGGCAGGTGTTAGATGTGAAGCATCTTATGGCGAAGCTTAATCCGGTGGTGGTGGTGTACGGCGTGACCGCCCTTACTGCGCATGCGCAAACCCTTCAAAAAAAATAAAAATAAAAAAAACCTCCTCTCTCCCTCTCTCTCCCCTAGGCATCCCTCCCCGCGGCAACCACACCCTCACTGCGCATGCGCCTCCCCTCCTCTCTCCCCTGCGACGCTCCCCCCCTCTCTCCTCTAGGCATCCCTGCCCGCGCCGTCCACACTCCCACTCCGCATGCGCGTCCCACCTCTCTTCTCCTCTCCTACGCTCCCCCCCTCTCTTCTCTAGGCATCTCTGCCCGCAGCGTCCACACTCCCACTGCGCATGCGCGCCCCCCCTCTCTCTCTCTCCTACGCTCCCCCCCCTCTCCCTCTCTCGCCTCGCGACGCCGAAACAGGCAGCGTCTGCTAGCGAGTTTCTTGGTTGAAAAAACCGACTGCTCGCGCTGCACAACCGTATATATGGCAATGAATCTTGACCTCCAAGGTGGTGCCGGTGGGAGATTTCTCCTGTGCGTTGTTGAACAATAAAAATTCGCAGCGTGCGCGTTAACTAAAAGCGGTCTGCGGCGGAGCTCGGCGGAGCTATATATGAAAAAAAAAATAAATAAAAAAATAAAAAAAACAAGAAAAAGCAAAAAAAAAAGGCGCTGCGCCGTGCTCCCGACCGGGCTGCAGAAATTAGGCGCCTTTTCCTTCTTCGAACCACAACCACCATATATAAATGGAGTGAAGCGCGCGCGAAATGCATTCGCATTTCCTCACGATTCCCTTCGGGGAGGTGGGGGGCTTTTTTTTTTCGCTTTGCCGGCTCTCCGCCTGCTGCCCAACGTCTTCGAATAAACCCCCTTGCACCTGGATGAGTCAATAAAGGGGTTTTAAGTCTGGCGATGGTGTGTGATTGAATGTGCCTTCTGCTTTCTTGGCCTGAGTTCTCGCGTCTAAATAGGAACCAGCCGGCCCACCTTTTTACGCTTCTAAACCAAATCATAGACACGTTTGTTTTCGCCTACAGTTTTAGAAAGAAAAAAATATTTATAAAGCCGCTATCTCGTAGTTACGTCGTAGTAAGGAATTTACACCGGATGTAGAATTCACCATGTCTCTGCAATAATACTTTGGTGTTTGCTTGGTTCATCTCGGCCTCACCAGATAACACCTCCTATCCAGCCGCTCAGGGGCTTGAGGCCTCTCACGTTCACGGCTTCGGTTTTCTGGGTCACTCTTACATCGGTAATGAGGCTCAAACAACGTAGTCGTGTTTGGCGGTCGCGCTTGAGCTTATTTTGACTCTGCGGCTGAAGTCTCCGTAAAGCGTACATTGCGAGTAGCGAAGAAGCTTGTGGTAGAGGTGTGCACGGGCTCCGGGTAGCCCGAAAGCCCGAGCCCGGCCCGGCCCGCGGGCCGGGCTCGGGTAGGCTGACGTCTTCTCATCTCGGGCCCGGGCCGGGCTCGGGCTACTCATCTCGGGCATAGGGTGGGCCGGGCCTGGTGCAAAGCCCGCATCAAGCCAAAAATAAAGACATTCTGCCGGAATGGTTTTCCAGCACTTAGCGATGAGCACACAAGATCACCTTTGTTATTATTTATCCATGCAATCATCCTCCTGTCCTGTATCTCAGATAGTAAACTTCTGGAAGAACAAGCAGTCTAATTATTCCAAACTTGCTATGCTTGCGAAAAAGATATTTGCGATTCCGGCTACCAGTGCGAGCAGCGAGCGAAACGTCAGCTCGGCGGGATGTGTGATGCCGGAGCGCCACCCTGCACTAAAGTCTGAGTCACTGCAAAGCTTGTTATTTTCACACAAGTTGTAACCCATGGAGGAAGGAAAAACTCAGGAGAGGCCCTATCGTATTCCAATGCATTGCGAGAAGTGTGGCGGAAGTGACGTCAAATTTATGGGGCAAACAAACCGGTATGGGGCAAACAAAACAGCAGACGCCCCGCGGCGTGCTCTCCGCACTGGTTTGCTTCTGCGCGGATTTGTAGCACCGGCGTAAACTTAGCGCGTATTGTGCAGTTTGAATGCAGTCAAATGTTTCGAGCACACGTTTATCAGGCAGTTCGTGCGTGGCAGGCCCGAGCGCTGCGCGCTGCAATTCTTCGTGGAGCGTTTTTGTGCAACAGCACAGAAAGTACTGGTACGTGCCGTAATCAAAAACATTCAGCCCCTGCATCATCGTATTCGAACTCACCCGGCAGTGACTTACGCGTTCTGCTGGGCGTAAGGCCTTTCTTTTTCCTTTCTCGTAGCCCGAATTGCTTAGCAGCTATTCGGCGCAACGCCTACCAAGTATTTGACGTAACTTCACGCCGTAAAGAGGACACCGCTATATTGTATACGCGATTGTGCACGTAATGGTTGTAACTCCAGTGCGCACACAACTAGCACGCAGCGAGCGCACACCGCACAAAACATACAGCACGCGTAGTCCGATAACAACAAAAATTTATTGCCCTTCCGTATGAACGACACAACCTCTAAAAACGCGATATGATGCCTTCGGCTCATGTTATGTACGGCGCGTCAGACGCCAAAAACAAAACTTCACGTGTGTTCTAAGTTAACACAGTGAGTAAGAACCAACAGAGCGTACAGCCGAGAGCTTCGCATGCAAATACAATGCATTAGTGATCAGCAATGAAGCGAACGTACGTGAAAACTGACACCCGATACTTTCCGCAGTGCACGCGATTTGCACCGAGCATACGCAACAGCTGGGCATTGCGTAGCGTTCCTAAAAACACGCACAGAAGGAGCAACACATGAGAATCCACGGCGCCGCTTCCTATCTGCAAGTTTCGCGACTCCCCCCGAGGCGCGCATGCGCTCGCTCACGACGCGGCGGAAATCGCGAAGTGTTTAGCTGCTCCTTCGCTAGGAGGCGATACGTGTGTTTGCGATGTGAAGGCTTCACGAATATGACGTCAGGGCCTCTCCTTAGTATTCCTTCCTCCATGTTGTAACCTGTGTATACACACTAACATGTGTCTTTTGCATATGTTTAACTTTGACATGTTGAATGAAATGCCACATTATCGGAAAGTGATATCTTGTCTCCGCAGCAAACTTTTATAGTGTCGGGCCGGACCGGGCCCGGGTTTCTGTTTTTGTACGTCGGGCCGGGCCGGACGGGCTCGAAGCCATTTAGCGTCGGGCTCGGGCGGGCTTTCGACGCAGTCAGGCGGGCCCGGGCAGGGCTCGGGCTCGAAAATTAGGCCCGTGCACAGCTCTAGCTTGTGGGTGCGCTGTAAAAATATTTAGGTATGTAGATGACTATCTAGTAATTTTAGATGAAAGTGAAAACTCTAGAACTGTGGATGACGTACTTGACATTTTCAAGAAGGTTGGTAAGGGCCTAAAATTTACGTATGAGGTTGCTAAGAATGAGCTGCGATTTCTTGACTTGATGTTGTCCGTCACTCTCGGTCACATTTGTTGGCAATTTTAACCATGTTCAAACAAGCAAATTCTCAGTTATTCGCCTGGCAATTCAAAAAATTGTAAAAAATGGCATTGCTGGGTCTGTTCTACGGTCGGCTATCAATAAGACGTGCTTTCATATAATAAATGAGAGTGTGTCAAGACAGGTTAAAATGTGCCGGGTTCCCAGATCACGTTCTGACACGAACATGTGAGAAGTTAATTCGAGCAATCAAACAAGGTCAGGGCAGGAATACAAAAAAAGAACTGTTCGATAAAGAAAAAAAGAAACTGTGTTGCAGTTGTACCGTATGTGCATGCCTTGTAGCATGGTTTGAAAAACGTCGCCGATAGATATGGGGTTGAAGTGGTGTTTTCTGTACCAAACAAAGAAGGGGCTATTTGCGAACGCGTACGTAGACAGGCGTAGGCCAAAAAAGAAAAGAAAGAAGGTATTGGCGTCAAGCACACAACTCAGGCTATCGGTTCTGCCACGAATGCGATTTACAATCTGCCGTTGTCTTGTGGCTCTGCATATATAGGCCAGACAGGCAGATGTGTTAATGTGAGATTAAGGGAGCATGAGGCTAACTTCCGTTCTGATAGTTTATCGCACATTTCTCAGCACTGTGAGAAGTGCGGCTGCGCGCCTCAGTTTAACCTCACAAGCATCATTTCAAGACATCATGACAAGACAACTCGGGAAATAATCGAGGCATGGCACATCCAAAATAAAAATGAGTCATGTATCAGCCGTCCCTCAATCGCGCTACAGGGTAAAGAAATCTTGTACCTCAATGGATAACTTGCTTTGGTTTTGTTTGTTCTTTTGCGTTGTGTGAAGCCACGTGCGTGTATATATCTGCTATGTGCTAAAAATTAAATAAAATTCAGTCGTGAGTTGGCGCTTGTGCTCGTGTGTTCATTAGTCTTTTCGTCTGAATTGCCGCGCCGTTCAAAATCCATGCATCCGTACCAACTCGCCCAGTTGTCAGTGCTACTTAGCCAAGAAACATGGTAAATTCGCGAGATACGGCCGCAAACGTAAAGCGTATTCCATGAGTAGTTTACGTTCCGGGAAAGCAAGTCTACGGTCCGTAAAGGTGCGCGCATGTGCATATTCTATGCGGTAATCCTGCAAAACGGTATCGTGAAAGTGTATGCAGACAAGCTAAATGTTCCTTTTCGGGAAAGGAGATCCCGCATCGGCTTGCACTACTCAACAATCCAGCCTCTCAACGAAGGCTCCGTGACTGCCACCTACTCTGTGGTGGTGTAAATATGGGCGACCCCCAGCTGCTAAGGCAGTAACGTCACCCTTTGTACCCCCCGCATCAAGTCGCTAGCGCCGTCATGTTAAATTCTGACCTAGACATTTGCTTTGTAAATAATAATATCTGGGGTTTTACTTCCCAAAACCACGACTCCATAATGAGAGACGCCGTAGTGGAGGGCTCCGGAAATTTTCGCCATCTGGTGTTCTTTAACGTGCACTGACATCGCACAGTACACGGGCCTCTACGATTTCAACTCCATGGAAATGCAACCGCCGCGGCCGGGATCTAGCCCGCAACCTTCGGGTCAGCAGCCGAGCACCGTAGCCACTGTTCCACAGAGGCGGACGTGCTTTATGAATACTGTGGTGCATGTTAGCCTGCACAGTGGGCGCAGTCAGAAAAAGCTCCAACAGGGTGGCTTTTGAACATGTTTTCTCTACTGCATATTTAATGAGCAGCACCTCTTTTTTTAAATGCGAATGCATTTCTTAGTCGGGCTATGTCAGGCGGCGTTGTCGGCGTTGTCCGGCGTTGTCCGCGGGGAGGAGGATAGGTTGAGGAGGTGTCCGCGCGCCGGCAGGTGTTTTCTCTCCGCTCTCACTCTCCCATAGCAACAGCTGCGGGCGCGCGCGCTTATCCTCGCCCCTAGCAAAGTGGAGAGGAGGAGCGCGCTCTGGCGCGTGAGGGCGCTCGCATCGCGGGAACTCAGCGGAGCTACCGCGATAAAAAAGAAAAAAAAAGAAGAAAAACAAGCGCTGCGCCGTGATCCCGACCGGGCTGCAGAAATTAGGCGCCTTTTCCTTCTTCGAACCACAACCACCATATATAAATGGAGTGAAGCGCGCGCGAAATGCATTCGCATTTCCTCACGATTCCCTTCGGGGAGGTGGGGGGCATTTTTTTTTCGTTCACTCTTTTTTTTTTTTTTTTGCGGAGCTTATTTCAGGAACCGCAGCTAATCACGCAGGCCACGAATCACCTAAGGAACTTAGTGCGGTGCCGTGCGTCGTCAACGAAACTTCTTTATGCAAAGGATCCCTTAGAGCAACGATAGACAGGGCGTGTAAACAGAGACACAAGAAAAAAGTCAAGACACCACAAATGGCGCTTGTGATGTCTTGACTTCTTGATTTCTTGCGTCGGTGTTGGCGCGCCCTATCTTCTAGAATGAATATAATCCTTTCATGTTTAAGACGTCCCCGTTTATAAGGTGCATTCGCCATACCGTCTCTACAGCTTAAATCTGAGCTTCCGAATATTAAAGCATAGTTACTCCTTCGCGGTAGCAGGGCTCAGCTTGAGACAGCAGAGCCGTTAATAAGCGTGTCGCTGCGTCACAAAATGATGCGTGGCGCTACGCCTGTGTTTGCAAGGTATATCTGATAGTCACACTCTGCACAGCCACCGCCGCATTACGGCAGCGGCGGTGGTGCAGGCAACACGACTGACTCTTCTTCTTGTACCTTACAGACACTGGAATCTGGGAGTTTCGGTGGACTCTGAAGCGCGACTGGCCTGGCCGTGTTTCTGCCTGAGTTTTGGAATTTCCCGCGCCTCATACGCTGGCTATCAGGAAGGAAATCGTTGCGTGACTACGGGTTATCAGCGAGGAACGACGACGTGGTGGCAGCTGTGCGCTTCGATTTTGGGGGGCGTTTCTGTCCGCCACGGAACTCGCATTACGGCAGCGGCGGTGGTGCAGGCAACACGACTGACTCTTCTTCTTGTACCTTACAGACACTGAAATCTGGGAGTTTCGGTGGACTCTGAAGCGCGACTGGCCTGGCCGTGTTTCTGCCTGAGTTTTGGAATTTCCCGCGCCTAATACGCTGGCTATCAGGAAGGAAATCGTTGCGTGACTACGGGTTATCAGCGAGGAACGACGACGTGGTGGCAGCTGTGCGCTTCGATTTTGGGGGGCGTTTCTGTCCGCCACGGAACTCGCATTACGGCAGCGGCGGTGGTGCAGGCAACACGACTGACTCTTCTTCTTGTACCTTACAGGTTGGTGATTTTCCTGTGTTGCTTTCTGCCGTTTTCACTGCCGCCGCTGCCCCCCGGCTGTTTTGTTGTTTTTTTTTTTTGGTGCTTTAACTTGAAGGCATGCCCAAGTGCTATACTTGCCGAGCTGTGTTGAGTGATGACAAGAATGTTATTACATGCAGTATGTGTGATTTTAGCTTTCATGGCACGGTCTGTTCGGGCATGACAGAGGAAGCATTCGCGACAAAACGCGATGCCAAGAAGAAAAACTGGAAGTGTGAAGCTTGCAGGCCAGCCAGTGGGAAGAGTAACGCGCCGGCTGCAGATTTGTTGGGAGATACCGACATTAAACTCATGATAGTGGATATGAACAAGAAGCTAACTTCCCTCGTTCCTTTGACAGAGAAAGTAGGGGAGGTGGAAAGGCTCGCACAACTACTTTCTGACAAGTTTGATAACATTCAGGAGCGCCTAGATAGGCATGAGAATGAGATCAAATGCCTTCATGGGCGAGTTGAAAAAAATTGAGAAGGTTTGCGATGCGAAAAGTCTTACCCAGCTACAGCTTGACGTTGACGAGCTCGAGCGGCGTAGCAGGCAGCTAAATATTGAGGTCCACGGAATACCGGAGGAAAGAGGGGAGGATCTCCTTGCTAAAGTCAATGATGTCGCTACAAGGCTGGGTGTCCCTAAACTTGCCCGTGTGGACATTTCAGCCCTTCACAGGATGGCAGCAAAGCCAGGAAAGGCAGGGGGGTGTGATAGTTCGTTTTGTGCACCAGGACCTACGTCACACCTGGCTAGAAAAAAGGAAGGCACTTCGCCAGTCTGGTGGGAGCCTTTATATATCGGAGAACATGACAAAGCATGCAAGGACTCTCCTGACGATAGCAAGAACATGGGCCACAAGGGTTGGGTATGCCTACGCGTGGCACTCAAACGGGAAGATTCTGGTGCGGAGAAAGAGCGGCGAACCTGCTGCGGTTATCAGGTGCGAGGATGATTTATCTGCCCTGAGTGCCTGATTTTTCTTTTTTTTTTGTCTAAGCCTACGTGTTTCAGTAACGCACCATGGTACTCGAAATGGATTCCTTAGGATGTGTTACACTGTCTGAATTAGTTAGAGAATTTGAGAACCGTAATGGTTTCCTTCGTTGCTTTCATTTAAATGTGCAGTCGATTGGAAACAAGACAGTGGAACTTGAATGTCTTTTTGAAAGGATGAAGTACTGCTTCGATATTATAATGTTTACAGAAACTTGGCAGTCAAATGACTTAGATGTTTTTCAAATTCCCAACATGAATACTTTTTTCGTGCGTAGGTTAGCCCGACGAGGCGGAGGCGCTTGTCTATTAATCAAAAGTTCTTTCAAAGCAGTTCTACTTGAGGATTTTACTTGTGTAACAACTGATTACGAAGCAGTGTGTGTTCTTTTCAACAATGTCGTCATTCTCTGCTGTTATCGTCCTCCAGATGGCAACATTCGTGCTTTTCTTCTTTTTATGGACAACTTTCTTGCATTTGTGAATGAAAATCAGTATAATGTTGTCGTTGGCGGAGATTGCAATATAGACATGAACTGCGATAACGCAAGAAAGTTCGAGTTTGAAAATTTGCTCTCATGTCACAACTGTGTAAACACTGTAAACGTTCCTACGAGGGCAACCATGTCTTCGCAGACTATCATAGATTTGTTTATTACTAATTATAATGCGTCTTTGGTTCAAACAAGAGTTCTTTCGTACCCTATCAGTGACCATAGGCCAATATGCTGTTGTATTATGACTAAAAATCCCAAGGTACAGATTGGATATTCCTCCTGGTTTTCAGTGTGTTTCGCAAAAAGCTCTGGATGCCTTTTATTCGGATTTCAATAATGTATGTTGGGACCATGTTTATCATTTGACCGATGCAAATGCTGCTTATGATGCTTTTCTGAGTTGTTTCACGGCAGTGTACAAAAAGCACTTCTTCCACAAACGTTCGCAAAGGAAGAAAGGTTGTCGAAAACCATGGATGACACGGGAGCTTTTGCGCAAAATTGACAAAAAAGATCGTTTATTTAAGAAATTTATGCGTACGCGTAATGAAACTGACCTAGTTGAATTTAAACGGTTTAGAAATGTCCTAGATAAAGAAGTTAAAAAGACGAGAGAAATGTATTACTTTAATCTGTTTTCTTCCTGTTTTAAACAAACAGATGTATTATGGAACAGATTGAACTCGCTTATTGGACGGAACAAAGAAAAAGAATCGGTGACGGAAATTTCACATGCTGGGGAAACTATCAGTGGTGATCGCATGGTAAATGTATTTAACGACTACTTTGTGTACCGGGACTTTGACACCGGACCACGTGCATTTTACACAAGTCTAGATCCTGATAATGTAAAGACACTCTTTTTAGAAGCAACGGTAGAACATGAAGTTCGAGCAGTTTTCCTGGGCTTTAAAAACAGTCGCAGTTGTGATGCGGATGGTCTGCAGATAAGACCTGTCAAATACGTAATAGATAAGATTTCTTCAGTGCTGACATATATATTTAACTTGTGTATTTCAACAGGCGTTTTCCCATCCAAAATGCAAGTTGCTCGTGTAGTGGCGTTATATAAGAAAGGAGATAAAACCGACGTCTCTAATTATAGACCAGTGTCAATATTGCCGATATTTTCCAAAGGTCTTGAGAAAATCATTTATAAACGATTATATCCTTTTTGTAGCAAGTACGTCTTAACAAAATGTCAATATGGATTTTTAAAACACCGCTCAACAGAATTTGCTATTCTCGACCAGAAAGAGTACATATTGGAGAAATTTGACGAAAAACGTTATGTCCTTGGTATTTTCGTCGATTTTACGCAAGCCTTTGACTACATAAATCACGAAATTTTGTTTCATAAACTTGATCACTACGGCATTCGTGGGCTTCCTCTAAAGCTACTAAAAAGCTACCTTTCGGAAAGATGTCAGTTCGTCTCCTTGAACGCAATGATATCAGACAGAAAGAAAATTATCTCAGGAGTGCCGCAGGGCAGTATTCTCGGACCTTTGATTTTTAATTTGTATATAAATGATATAGTCTACACTTCTTCGGATGTCAAATTTGTAATATACGCTGACGACACTAGCATATTTATTTCGTCTCCATCAGTTGACTACCTCTTTCACAAAGCTAACCTCGTGTCAGAAGAATTAAGCACATGGGCAGCCAATAACCAGTTAAAAATAAATACAAAAAAGACAAAGGCCGTGGTTTTTCACTCTATTGGCAAGCAGGTTTCTGCAAAAGACAACCTTGTTTATCGCGGATCACAGATAGAGCTGGTTGAATCTATTAAGGTTTTAGGTGGGCATTTCTCAAAATCACTGCAGTGGGATGATCACGTAAATGCAGTATTACAAAAGTTAGGTGCGATTACTGGTATTGTGAGTCGAAATCGCTATCTAATTCCGAAACCAGTGAAACTTGATTTATAATGCCCTTTTCGCCTCGTATTTAAACTACTGCCATTTGGTTTGGGGGGACTACTACACAATCGAACCTCTTGCGGCTATTACTTATGCAAAATAGATTTTTGAGAATAATTGCAAACGTACCAACTGTGCATCCTTCTGAGGAACTGTTTAGAAGGTTCAAAATAATTAAAACACAAGACCTATACGTGTACAGATTGCTCCGAGAATACCGAATACATTGCGATCACCAGGATTCTCTTTTCATGGGAATAGTAAAGTTGTGTCCGAAAGAAGCATCATACAACATACGAAAAACCGAGACATGGAATGTTCCACATTGTCGGACTAGTTACGGTCGTCAAATGGCTCGTAACAAGCTTCCGCGATTATTAAATGATTATATTAATAAGCAAATTGATATTCGTGATGTAAAATTGTCTGATTTGTATGATCTGTTCTTTTCTTAACCTAGGCTCTTTGCGTAAAATTGTTTTGACTTTATATAAATTCAAACTGAAAATGTCACTGTTAATTGTTACAATGTTACAGTAGAAGTTTTACAGTGTTAATGTCAGTGTGAAAGTGTCACAATGTTAAGAACATGCCTGAAACTGAGCTGCTGTCTTTGCACGGGGGCGAAGGACTCCCTCAAGCCATTCAAATGGCTTTTCCCTTCTCCTCCTATCACATTGTATTGTGATGAAACAATAAAAATTCAATTCAATTCAATTCAATATAGGGCCGCCAGGGGCCAGCAGTTTTCGCACCAAAATGTATTTGCGACTGGGAAAATGAATAGAAAAAAATCTGGGATGATTTGCGGCGCAGGTGGTTGTTTTGGTCAGCGGTATATGACATTAGGAAAAAATTTCGGGAGGGGGGGGGGGCCGCTGAAGCTCATAAGTCCCCCCCCCTCCCCTGGCTATACGCCCCTGTGCGAATCATATATTATTCGCAAACTTAATACATTGAAGGTTGAACTAAATGTCAATCCGGACATACTGTCTTCTATCCACGCTCTTGAAAACTCGAGATAATCATAGTTGACGCTATCTCTTTCTCTCGGATATCGACACGAGCATGCCACACCTGCACGCGAATTCCGAGGAAGCGGGGCGAGGTCAGCTTTGGCTTTCCTACTACAAGATCACTGCCTCATGACACTCGAGTAACTGAAAGAATAGACCCCCCCGGGCCATGGGCGTAGCCAAGGGAGAGATTGGGGGGGGGGGGGGGTCAGAACCCCCCCCCCCCCCCTCTCTTCCCGAAAATTTTCAATTTCGCTTGCGTATATATACACGCACACATACAAACGGACGCTCGAACATACATAACGTATGGTTGAACACCTCCCTCCCCTCCCCCCGAAAAAAATTTCTGGCTACGCCCCTGCCCCGAGCAAAATTCCAGCAAACAGAATTTTCCATGCTCGACCGAAACATTGTCTTGAGCCACTGACTAGAGATCATAGATGCCCGTGTTATTGACTGTACTTACTCTACACTCTTCTCTGGCTTGTACTGAGGTTTTAAAATCGTACAATCCATGTACACGGACTTTCTACGATTTCATCCACATGGCCGGGATACTCCCCCCGCTTTCTTGAGCTTAGCTGCACGACATAACGTTATAGCTGCAAGCCATAACGGCGGGTGCAGTTCGAAATTTTGACATAAGTATCCACAAGCCGAAATAATAGACGCGGGTTTCCATCCACTGTGACACAGACGTATATCTTTGCCGATCAGAGGATGCTCTGTGGTAACATAACTCTGGCAAAAAAAATGGCAGAAGGAATTCTTCTGTCGAGGTAGTAGAAAGAAATGCAAAGTGCGACATAGGCTTCGACATAGAGGACCAGGGAAATATGCACGAAGGAAACAAACATGTGTCATACAATTGGAATCGGCCTGCTAATTTTCTTAGCGGATTTCTGTCGAATTCCTGTCCTTCTTGCATCACTCGCCAGGAAATTCTCAACGCTGCTTAACAGCCGTGTAGATAAAGTCCGTCAGCCTTGGTATTTCCTCTTGAACTTCGTATTTAATGTTAATTCTGCCTTATTTATTTATTGAATGCTGCTGGCCTGAATTTTCAGGCCTTAAGCAGGAGTGGATGGGTTACACTTTCAGTACAAATGCACTTGAACACTTACAAACAGAACGACACAAAAAGTCAACTGGTGTGCTAAATACGGCACTGCATGCAATAATGCAATTTATAGGTGCAAACATTCTGTGTATCGACCTAAGTAGTGACGCTTTTACGCAATGCACTCTTCAACACTTGCAATTAATTGAAAAAAAAAACAATTGTCTGTTAAGTGCACCAGACATTTCAACGCGCTGCACATTATGAGACAATACAACTAAAAGAAAAATCTTTCATCAATAAGTCTCTCATGTTTCACGCTGAACACCGCTCTTATCATGCAAACTGCGTGCATGTTGGTGTCATTCCGACTTTCTTTTTCCTCGTTGTATTTCTTAACTATACTGTCTCGCCGCAAGGGCGAAGCAGTGAATGCGACACGAAGAAATTGGCATGCCACACGAAGAACGACAAGCAGCTCAATACTAGCAGCGCACCGATGAAGCACAATGTAAGACGCTCGAGAAGAAAGCACTGGACAAGTGTGAACTAACAACTGACACAGTTGATACGTCTTCGTGTTTCAGCAACGCGTTGCAAGTGTCGACAATGCAGAACCCGATGCTCTTAGATATTTCTTTTTCTTTAAAACTGCGGCGCGTAGAGTAACCACTCTGCGGCTCCTGCCACGCGGTGGGTCTGACGCAAACTGTGCCTAGAGTTACTGTATATGGCTCCTTTAGGAGCCACAGTTGCGCCTCTGTTTCCCACGTGCCGCTCCGCTGCCTTTCGCCAAGCGGGGTCACATGCAACTACGAATTTCTGCAGAGAAGCCGACCTCTGTAGCTGGTGCAGCGCCGTTCCTCCTTTTGGTCTCGTCGGTCCCACAGCCATCACTACCAGCGCGTCGCATATTTTCGGGTGGTGCTTCTCACGCGCCAGCTTGTTCGTGGACGTGTTGTTATTCGTTGCGAATCGCTTGTCTTTATTATTGGTGCCTGTCAATTGCTTTTCCAACATGACGGTGCAGTGAACCCTACTGCAGAAATCGCAGTGAGAGTGGAAAAGCTTTTTTAGGGGCGAAGCTCCTTAGGGCCTAGCCTTGTCGTCGTCCGCGTCCGTCATGAAGATATTCGTGGATGTAAGACACAAAAACAGGTTTAACAATGCACTAAGATCAATCATAATTGTGACAGAACAATATAAATCACGTAGAAGCACAAACCCTTTGTACTAGTCGGTGACTTAGGACGTCGTCGAAGCTCACTGTCCGCTGTCACGGTGGTTAGAAAACCATTACTATAGTCGATTATGTGTGTATGTGAATTAAAAAAAAGGTTTACAATAGACGAACAACAATTATACTTGTGAACACACAATATTGTCGGGATTCTGCAATAACCGAGATATGATTGTGATGCGTGGGGCACTCCAGATTATTTTAGACCGCTTGGGCTTTCTTAAAGTGAGCCTCCATTTAAGCACGTAGCGTGCTTTCGAGTTGCCCCCCATCGAAATGTGGCCGCCATGGCCGGGAATGAAATCTGCCGCCTCGAGCTGAGCATATCACTCACACCCGTGGTAAAAGCAAAGACAGGCGAATCGATCGCAAACTCACGAGTCAACGCTTTATGGAAGTGACAAGAATTTACGTCCAAACAAAGACACGAAGGAGGGCAAATAAGGGCACCGTGGGACCAATAACTTTGAATTGTCTATTTTTAACGGTGGTAGAAGAGGTTTTACTGTCACACAAGACTGAATATCTTTGCGCAGGAAATGCCTCGACCTTGTCGCCCATCTTTTAACTTTTGTATCGGCTAATTAACTCATCAGGACAACGTGGTGCTCTGATGTGTCCTTATCTGACAAGCACTACGTGTCCTTGTTTCTATATCAATACTTGTTAGTTCAATAAAGCGTTGCGAGAGTCAGCGCACGGGTTGTATTATTTGTCCATTCGTTTCTCTGAATTGAAATGTTATATTCGGTAACTATGCACGCGGTCGGCATGTTGACACGAATCGTGCACAAACCGAATGAGAAAAACTATTCCATTCCTCGTCACCTACCGCTGGTTAAATGCTGACCTATAGAGCCGCCTTTAAAGGAGTACTGACACGAATTTTAGATATATTTGGATTGTTGCTGTAAAAAAAAGGGGGGGGGGGGGGGTTTGAGAACCCTAGAAAGAGCGCTGTGGTGCCTGGGAATGCATCGCATATATTTTAATATCTTTACCATAAAAAAAAAAACACTTTAGGTTTCTATATCGACGGGGTGGCTTCTCCGTGAAGTGTCATCGCAGTGTGACGTCCCGGGGAGACAGCAATTTGCGACGTACTAGCGGCATATCTGTCATCCAGTCGTGGTACACGTAAACAACGATGAGCGAATTGTCTCCAGCGACCCCTTTTCTGCGATTTAAGGTGCATGCAGGAGGCAGAGTTCGCAAAATTTGTGGAATAGTGTGGACTCGTCGGGATAATGTTCATTGCGATGGGGCTGGCTTGCTGATTCTCGGCGACGAAAACTTAAAACTGCAAGAAAATGTTTTATACGTGTTGACTGACTCCGGTGTGGAGAGTGTTAACACTGCATACCAATGAAACAAAAAATGTCCCTTTTGCGATGTCTCAAGATCGTGTCATACACCTTTAAGTCGAATTGGACACCGTCTATTTTTTGCTCGATCGTGAGGCCCACATCGCAACGCTCAATAGTGGCCGCCATTTGCGCGAGCCAAGTGTCGACAGCGGGCCCATATCTCGGACCGACGGAAACGCGCCACTGTTCACGTCACGTTCGCCACTCCGTTCTCTTCCCGGGGCATGTTTAAACGCGGCCTTTTGTGTCAAGCATTCTGCTCTCATTTGACGGCGCCTTCCGGGAGGCCAGGAATGCGCGTCGTGGCGGAAAGCACGCGTAGGTGACGACGCCTCGCCTACTCATTGTTTGGCAGCAGGACTGAGCCACGTCGAGGCACGCGCCACATTCATCAGAGCCAGTGGTCTGTGACAACCTTACGTGGTTGGCACCCCCCCTCTACATGCATAACGAGACCTCCCTTTCATGCTTGGTGACTCGCGACAGTGCACCTGTCGCTGCACGGATATGACTGTTCTTGACAGCCCATTGTTGCGACGCCCTTCCTAGGGCTAGAAACCGCACGTCGAGTGTGCGCCAACTTGTTAAAATAGGCGTACAATCAGTGGCGTACGAGCTCTTCCGCGAGTGGGGAGGGGGGGGGGGGGGCAAACCTACCTCACTTTTCGGCCCTGGTGGGTATATATATATGCCCCTATACTTTCCTTGGCATCATTGTCTATGAGTTCTCATTAATGTTGTGTTTAACAAAACAAACGAGCTCTTAAACTTACACTTCCTTCCTTTATATATATATATATATATATATATATATATATATATATATATATATATATATATATATATATATATATATATCAAGAGAGAGAACTTCGCTGACATTCGCATATTGATGTGATTTTTCAAACACAGATGGAGCATTTGTGAACCAGTCTTTAATAACATTATAAAAAAGGGACATTCAGTTTTAGGCAGCATGCACTGGGACAACACGTATATGCGTGTTATGCATGTAATAGTATTCCACGCGACGCTTTTTATGCATTACCACACAACTTTGCGCATGAATGCAATCGTGTCGATGGCGGCCTCTCCAGTAGTAGATATTTGTATCATTCATAGCAATTTTTTAATGACTTAAAGCTGCTCACTAACAACTGCGTTTTTAAATGCGAAGCAATGCTTAGGGAACCAAAGGTACTTTGAGCGTTTCTGTCTACTTATCTACCTATCTGGCCACCTACGTCTGGGTGCTCTAGTGGTTGCCTCCTTACCTTGGTATAGACCAAAATCGGCATAGGAGGGCATGAGGTTATGACGAACATGACTGTCTGCTAGCGACATAAAAAAAGTCACAGTTTCGCCACTAGGGCGAAACGATGAATGCGATAGCAAGATTTCAGAATGTCACTCGACGAACGACAAGCAGCTCGATACTTGCAGCGCGCCGCTGCAGCCCAAAGAAGGACGCTCGAAAAGAACGCATAGGTATACACAGGACAAGCGTGAACTAACAACTGTCACAGTTGTTACGTCTTTGTGTTTTAACAACGCGCTGCAAGTGCACAATGCAGAAGCCGACGCTGGTTGATATTTTTTCCTTTTAAACTGCGGCACGTGGAATTACCACACTGCATCGCTTGCCACGCGGTGCTTCTGACGCAGTGTGCCCGGCGTCCTTCTTTTTTTTTCCTCTACATCATGAGCGGGTACGGAACGGGGCCACTTCTTCGTGCGCGTCTCAAGGGCAGCTTTTCAACTTGTTTATTTATTATTTATTTATTTACAAATACTGCAACCCCATTAAGGGATCTTCGCAGGATGGGTACAAAGATATGATACGACTAGTAGGGCAAAGAAAACAATAAAAACGAAAGAAGAAAAAGAAAAACAGTACATGTGGTACAAAGACGATGCAGATATAAGATAAAATACGCTTCAAGTACAATTGAAACAACGCATCAAGTACAATTGTTAACACATCAAAAAAAGAAAAAAAGTCAGTTACACAATATGGGACATGAACAAATTCAGGGATGGCTGCAATATCACATCGTTGGACAGTTGATTCCATTCGCTTATGACCCTAGGAAACAAATGAGTACTTAAAGCAGTTGTTGCGGATAGTGAAGGGGGTGATTGTTAGTGCATGTCGCTGTCTTGTAGCATACCCTGTTGAAAAGGAGATGGTCTCGGCAATATCTACGCTGTAGTGTCCCTTAATTAGTTGAAAGAAATTTTTTAATCTGAGAACACGATTTTTTTGCGTCAAGGTTGGTAGGTTTGCTCTTTTTAGCAAGGCTGTCATCGAAGTGCGTCCAAAGCTGTTGTATATATATCGAACCGCCCGCTTTTGAATGCCTTCTACTTTATCAATGTCTTTTTTGGTGAAAGGATACCAAATTATGGATGCTTAATTGCTGCACAATTGCGTTAAATGCGAGAAGACGAACATCGGGAGTTGTCAATCTCAGAGCCCGCCTGAGGAAGAAAAGCTTTTGATTGGCAGAATTATACATAGTATTGATGTGTTTGTTCTATCTGACATCTTTACAAATCAAAATACCTAGATATTTTATGTGGTCAAGAGAGAGGTTAAGTGAAAGGCAGGGAGGTTAACCTGAAGAAAATTTTCGGTTTGCTACCCTGCACTGGGGAAGGGGTAAGGGGGAATAGAAAGATAAGGAAGGAAAGAAAGAGTTAGAAAAGAGCTAGAAAAAAAATAAACCGCACGCACACACACACTCGAGCACAGGAGTGTCATAGCCGTTTAGCGAGTATTGTTGACCGCAGAAACTTCAGCAACGCCTTTGTCGCCTTCCGGTTGGAAGCTGGAACGTTCCGGCACTCCAAAATTGATTGTTCGGAAAGCGGCTGGTCATCGAGACGTGCTAAGGCTGCTGAGAGCTGTTCTCTCTGGGAGTTGTAGTGCGGGCAATCACACAACACGTGCGCAATGGTTTCCTCGCGACCACAGTGATCACAAGCGGCACTGTCAGCCATTCCGATGCGCTACGCAAAGCTGTTCGTGAATGACACCCCTAGCCATAGGCGACACAGGGCAGTTGTTTCTGATCGGGAAAGTCCGAAAGGAACTTCAAGTTGAAATGACGGATCCAGACGGTGAAGGCGGGTATGCAAGAAACCGGACGTGTTCCACATCACGCGCGAGCGCGCGAATCTTGGATGCTGCATCAGTTCTTGATAGTGGAATGGCTTCTTTCACGCCACTTTCATAAGCATTCCTTGCAGAATTATCGGCATGTTCGTTACCGTCAATGCCACAGTGGCCTGGAAGCCACTGAAAAGTAATGTCATGCCCTTTCTCTTCTAAGACCTGGTAGGTTTTTCTGGTTTCCAGTACAAGCTGGTCTTGAGCACCACGACGTAGAGCTGATGATAGGCACTGTAGGGCTGACTTCGAGTCCGTAAATATACCCCATTTTTGTGGTGACTCGAGTTCAATCCTTCGAAGTGCGCTACGGAGTGCCGCAAGCTCCACAGCAGTCGACGTGGTCCTATGAGACGTTGTAGAGCTGTATGTTTCGGCTTTTGCTGGGAAAATGACAGCTCCTGCGGATCCCCTAACAGTTGTCGATCCATCTGTGTAGAGTTTAACGTGTTCTGCGTATTCCTCGTGTAGCATCAGCAGAGACAGCTGCTTTAAAGCTGGCGATGACAGCTCCGCCTTCCTACGAATTCCTGGCACTGTCAAACGAAGTTTGGGCTGTTCCAGGCACCAAGGGGGGTGTCAGGATTCTTTCAGGAGGCGTGTAGGCTGTTGGAAGGCATCCTTGGTAAGCCGAAATTCTCTTGCTAAAGGAGGCACCAGGCCGGTCTAGTGGAAGCGAGGCTAGGTGTTGGGCAGGGGCGCGAGCAAGGTGTCTGATGTGTGCTCTAAGCACCTCCAAGGTTATATGAATACTGGCAGGATAGTCCTTTGCAATGGCAATGGTCTCCGCTGTTGACGTACAGCGTGGCAGTCCGAGACAAACTCTAAGTGCCAAACCTTGAGCACTTTCTAATATACGCAAGTTGCTTTTGCAGGTGTTCGTCAGTACTGGGAGACTATACCGCAGATACCCCAGAAACAGAGTCCGGTATAATTGCAACATAGCGTGCACCGATGTACCCCATGTTTTCCCTCCGAGGAATTTGAGATGTGAGATGGTAGTCAGGCGCTTCTTAAGAACGGCCACATGGGGACTCCAGCAAAGGTCTCTGTCGATGATGACACCCAGGAATCTGCGTCCTGGCGTAACAAACATTTTGCCTGTTGATAGATATGGCATATGCCGTCATTGGCTTTCGCGTAAATGCGACCGACGCAGACTTCTCAGGTGAAATCTCGAGGCCTTGTTCCCTAAGATACGCCGATATAGAAATCGCGGCTTTTTGGAGCCTCGCACGTACTTGAGGCCGTGTTACGCCTGACGTCCAAACACATATGTCATCGGCATAAATGGATATATGAACCGAACTCGGTATACATTCCACGAGGCCGATTAACACAAGGTTCAATAATGTGGGGCTTAAGACTCCACCTTGGGGAACGCCACGATGTGTGTAGTACTGAGAAGTTGGCCCATCATCCGTCTTCACGTAGAATGATCTCATGCGCAGGTAGCAGCAGATCCAACGGTACACTCGACCACCAAGACCAACCGATTATAGGGCGTCAAGTATGGCCTCATGAGAAACGTTGTCGTATGCTCCTTTTACATCTAAGAATAGAGCGACGGATAACCGTCTGCTCAATTTCTGGTGTTGGACGTAGGTTACCAGATCAATGACATTGTCAATGGAGCAACGTAAGCGTCGAAAACCGGCCATGGCATTTGGGTATATACTGTAGCGTTCCAGAAACCACTCTAGCCTGGCAAGAATCATTCGCTCCATGAGCTTCCCCACACAGCTGGCCAGTGCTATTGGGCGGTATGATGTGAGCTCTAGTGGTGATTTTCCAGGTTTCAGACGTGGTACTAAACGGCTCGTTTTCCGTTCTTGTGGGACTTGCCCATCTCGCCAAGATTCGTTGAACACATCCAGGAAAGCTTTTCGTGCACGCTCACTGAGGTTGCATAACCTGCGGTACGAAATGTCATCTGGACCTGGCGATGACGCCCGATTACACAATGCGAGAGCCGCGTCCAGCTCCTCAATTGTGAAAGGCATGTCCATGCAAGAGTCCAATGAATGTGGGGTAAAAACAGCAGGAAGTGCTCCTGTGCAAGTCGAACGGCCCGCAATCTTCCTGCAAAAATCTTCAGCAACTTCTATCTCTCGCCGTCCTTGAAAAAGTGCCAAAGCTTTGAAAGGAAATCGCTGTCCAGGAAATGTGCGTAGGCCTCGCACGGTTCGCCATATTTGGGATAGAGGTTCTCGTGGGTCTGAAGACTCGCAGAACTTCACCCACCGTTGAGATTCTAGTTTATCTAAATGACGCTGAATCTTCTTTTGTAAGCGTCTGGCTGTCCTTAGATCATGGATGGACTTTGTACGTCGGTACCTTCGATCGGCACGTCGACGAATCGCACGAAGTCGTTCCAACTCTGCGTTAGTTTCCGAGTACTTTTAAGGGCGTGTCAGCGTGCGCATCGCATCCTGCGCTGCTTCCTTGATAGCTTGCTCTAGGCCAGAAGGGAGACCTCTGCTACAAGCATCTTCGATGTCAGTCTTGTACGCAGACCAATCGATTCTCCGGATTGTGTCTGATGAATGAAAGCCTGCGAAGCCTTTGATGGTAAGGTAACAGGGGATGTGATCGCTTCCATGTGTCTCGATGTCAACAAACCATTTAACACGTGCGGCAAAGCGACGTGACACAAACATCAAGTCCAAGCAGCTGCTGTAGGTTGAGCCACGTAGAAAAGTAGGGCTTCCATCGTTAAGTAGGGAAAGATCATGATCAGACACGAACGAAGCCAGTCGCTGACCTGTTGCGTTAACTTTTGAGCTTCCCCAGATAGGGTGGTGAGCATTAGTCTCCCGTAATAATCCATGGGCCAGGGTTTTGTGCGAGTATGCCATCTAGTCTTCAGACAGCGAGACATTGCGTGCCGAATACTGGAAATTCAGATTGCTACGCTTGCGCGAAATGTTCATAAAAACTGTTTTGTCAAAGTTGATAGCCATCTGCCAATCATCACACCGTTTTACTGTTCTTTTAAAGGCTTCGTTTAGTCGTATCTGGTCGCTGTCGAGAACCCTTTTCTGAAACCAGGTTGATTGCATGACAATATTTTATTTTTTGAAAGGAAATCACTAATGTGGTTATATGCTCCAGAAGTTTCACTAATGTGGTTATATATAATATGCTCCAGAAGTTAAAGAAAATGTAAGGGCGTTGCGTGATAGAAAACATGGTCAAGCTCCTCCAAGATCTGCCTATCGCGAACGAATGGTGCATATAAATTGCTCGCCGTTACACCGCCGGCACAAGCATGGCGCATGGCTATGCTGTCTAGCGCAGCGGGCTGCGGAGCGGGGTTCGCTGGTTCGAATCCCCGGTCAGGGGCATTGGAATTTTTTTTTCTACTCATTTATTTTTCTTTATGCCTTTTTATATACACATACATATACATATCCGGGACAGGACGGCGACGGCAACGGTGACGGCAAAAATCAGCCGAGAGCGTCCATATAATTGCTATCGCAATAATAACGTGCATGTCGTGTAGGTCATGAAACTTTCATTCAGTCACGTGTGTCACACACCCGTATACCACGAGCTGGTATGCGGGTATGAGCCTTCAAGTTTGTATCTACCCAGGAATGGCGACAACAGACATCGGTAATTTCAACGCTAGAGTCCCAAAAATCCGGCATCGGCAGCGTTGATCCGACGAATGCAAAGAATAAAGATCAGGATCCCAGCAAGAATCGGACCCAAGCATTTCGTGTGGCAGTCATGTATTCTACCACAGAACCACGCAAGTTCTTGAATCTCCTTTGGAAAAGGTACTATGCAGACATCAAGTCGGTGCAACGTCCATTGCGGTTACAGTGCTAGCTATCTAAATTTATAAAAAGGCGATAGATATTGCGTATGTACGCCTATTACACAGGCGCCATGTCGGGTTAACATCGATTGTGGCTTCAGTGTCGGCTACGCTTTTGTCTCATAATTGCACTCATATGACTCAGCAAGCTATAATCAAGCGTTGCTCGGAAATGGAGGAATACGCTAACGAATGATATTCACATCATCGCACTGTAGTGTGCACTTCGTTTCGATAAGGTTTACGGCCGCGCCCTAACGTGAGTGCTCACGTTGCGTCAGGTCATAAATTGCCCTTCGAACGCCAGTGTGGTCGACGTGCCTAGTAAGCGCACGATTTGCACACTACTACTCCATTTACAAAAACACGTCGATGTACCCCGTAAAGCTTGTCTGAAAGAAAATAAGAAATACGGCATAGAGAGGTACTCGCTGACTGCTTCGCATAAACTGATTCCCACGGGGCATCGGATCTGCCGAATTTGAACGTGAAAGTGTTTTATGCCGGGGTCCACCAAGACATCAGTGACGTATTTCCGTCACGCAAATGACGTCAAAAAAATGTACTCCATCAGATGTCAAAAAAGTTTCGTAAACGTGCATCGAACAGACGACCTCTCGGTCCGCAGCAGCAAGTCCCGAGCACGCTACCCCCTGTGCCACGGCCACAGACTCTAACTGCTTTACAAACGCGCCTTTTATATCTCACACTTTCCTCTTACAGTGCTCTTGGTCAGCGGGTAGGTGTCACCCTCCTGGAGCGGTAAAGTAATTCATCATTACTGTGACCTCCGCGATTAGCACCTGCAACGCGTGTAGCTACGCGTCCGTCCCATTTGGCGCGTTTTCAATAGAAGTGCAATTTCGTCAACGTTTTAACACACCGCTAGGTGGCGACCTTAGCCCAAGCGTCGGTCTCGCTGATAGCATCCATCCAAACCAAAAATAGCTCTGCGACGCGCGCCTTCCTCACCTGGATGTAATATTGCATTCCTCGCTTACGCTCGCCCCGAGAAAATTCGTGGCCGGACTACAGGGGCGACAGGACACGCATAGCGTTCCCCTCTAGTCTGACCGTGGTGTTCAACCACACTTTAACATGCCGCGGGATGGCGACCTTAGCGCAATATCTCCGTCCAATATGCGACGCTCTTCTGGCTGTCACGTCTCTTTCTCTGATTGCGCTCTGGCCGTTAACATCTACAGCTGGTTAGCTTAATCTTTGATCATGGACGTCAGTCGTCAGGATGGAGATATACCACCAAGCGTCAACGAGGGTGCATCCACGTTAACACTTTCGTGACCGCTCCTATTCCCATCGTTAGTATGCTATCGATGGCGCGTCCCCCTCCCCCCTCTCTCCTCTCCTACGCTCGCCCCCTTTCTCTCCTCTAGGAATCCAATACTCTACGGAGCGGCGCCCACGTACCGCGTCCTAAACCCCTACAGCGCATGCGCGTCCTCTCCTACGCTCAACCCCTTTCTCTCTTCTAGGAATTCTCTACTCTACGGAGCGGCCCCCCGCTTCCCACACCACCCACAGCGCATGCGCGTCCCCTCCCCCCTCTCTCCTCTCCTACGCTCATCCCCTTTCTCTACTCTAGGGATCCTCTACTCTACGGAGCGCCGCCCGCGTCCCACATCCGCACAGCGCATGCGCGTCCTCTCCCCCTCTCTCCTCTAGGAATCCTCTACTCTACGGAGCGGCTCCCGTGTTCCACATCCCCACAGGGCATGCGCGTCCTCTCCCTCTAGGAATCCTCTACTCTACGGAGCGGCTCCGGCGTCCCACACCCCCCACAGCGCATGCAAGTCCCCTCCCCCTCTCCTCTCCTAAGGTGCCCCCCCGTTCTCTCCTCTAGGAATCCTCTGCGGAGCGGCGCGCATGATAGGTGGTGCGACAGCTGCATACTCCGCTTGGCGCGCCACGGTAGTTCCGCGATATGGAAATGACGGAGCGCGCGCGCCTCATTCTCTCTCCTGTGCAGCGCCATGATGAGCGCCCGGGCCGCTGCCGTGAAACGACAGCGGCGACGTTTCTCCCGCTCAAGCTAACCATCTCCCCGCTGTTTCGCTTCCACACATGGTTCCCTTTAGCGGGAGATGGGGAAGTTTTTTTTTTCGGTTTCGCTTGTGAGTTTGTTTTTCTGACGCGGGGAGATTTTTAATGTTCCGTCGCAATCAGGGAGCGAGCGCTAATGGTTTCGGTTTTGGCGTCGATGTCGCTAGCGGGTGCGCCACTAAAACGGCTAATTCCGACATATTCCAATTAATCTGGGCGTCTGTCTCTGGATGATGGTAGTAGGTCAGACACGGAAGACGACTTCTATTCAACAGCCGTCAGTATGGACAGTGATAGTTTGTGAAACCACCTCGGAACATCAGGGGGTATCAGTAAGTTTTGCTCTCTTCGGGGCATTTTATCGGTGCCGCACGGTGATGTAAACGTACCCGGTGCGTACTGAAGGTCACAGCTCTTATATGCAAGGCGGCAACTTCGATCGGGCAGCAGCATTTAGGGCCGGCTGCAGAATTAAGAATAATATCTGCGGTTTAACGTCCCAAAACCACGATATGATTATGAGAGACGCCGTACTAGTGGGCTCCGGAAATTTCGACCATCTGGTGTTCTTTAACGTGAACTGACATCGCACAGTACACGGGCCTCTACCATTTCGCCTCCATCGAAATGCGACCGCCGTGGCCAGGATCGAACCCGCGACCGTCGGGTCAGCAGCCTGTCAGCGGCAGAAAAAGCAGAGTTCTCGCCGCTAAGACGGCGCGGAGTGGATCTTGGCCTAGCGTTCCGGAGTGCCACGCGGTATCTACTTCATGTCGTTTTTCACCTCAGAAGTCGACAGAGAGATATGCAACCACACAAATAAGTATGCTTGGATACATATTTTCGAAAAGCCAACGCTCAGCGGGCCAACCTTTGCTTCACCACGTCGAGAAACTGCCTTGTGCGGCGGCATGATATCTACTAATGCTTATATTTTTATATGCATGTAAATAACTTTGTAGTTACAGACATTATACATGCGCTGTGATTCTATAAGAGCGTTTTGTTTAAAACGCATATTTCGTTTTATTTTTTATCTAAAACCCGTGCAGAGTAGCCTTGATGTTTTCGTAATTTTTTTCTTTAGGGAATTTTGTTTTATAATTTTTTGATAAAATAAAAAAATCCGTTCTTTGAAATGAATATTGTTACAAGGAAAAATGTTTCTTCAAATCCCTACACTTCAGCATCATTCAGTTTCAGCGGCAGAAAAAATATTTCCAGGACTGCCCAAACAGAACCGATTTTGCCGCTATCCCGAAAGTGTTAAACGGTGCTATAGCTGCCAAACACCGAAATATACATTGTGCAAACCCTCCAATATCAATGCACAGTAATCATTCAGTTACCTCTGTAAGGGCGCGTTTTACTTTCGTGCTATAACGATTACTATGAAGGAGGGATCAACCATGTTTTTTTTAATGAATGACTGCCGTTATAATTTTTCATAATAAGCACTACATTTTCTTGCATATATTCAGGTTTGTGTATATTATAATTCGCCTTGTTTGCTAATAGTCCAAACAGTGTTTCTAGCGCGTGCTTATTAACGTTATTACTATTATTATATTACTCTTATTGTGAACTTGTCAACCCTTTTCTTTAAAAAATGAATAATTTGTGGTGTTAGGGGTGTAGTACATTGTACACTCATCACATTTGTACTTGCAACATTTCTTAAACGGCCCTCCGGCATATCCGTAAATATCAATACAAACGGTGTAACCAAAATTTTTCTTTGAAAAAAAAAAACATTGTGGGCGATTATAACGTCCGACTATCCCTCGTTGCTTCCTTCCGCGATGTTCGTTACCTGTTTATGATTGGTCGAAACATTCTGGGTCATGAACACAGCACCTGCTCGTTACGCGAGGCAACAAATGACTCGATAATGGTTCATCGTGTAATCACCACTTTGAACGACCACGTAAAAAATACGAGAATGAACTATTTTCAATTGCTGGCCATTGGTTCTTCGGCATTTATCAAAAATTTTCTGCGTGCCATAATGTCGCCTGCTTGTTATACGACGTCCCGAATCTGCGAAATATCATGGTGTTCATTATGACGTACGCACACTAAACAGCGCATTCATGTGCTGAAGAATTCCTCAAACATTTTGAAATAGCCGGAGAGGGTCTCCTTCTCAACGTAATTCAAGTAGGCTGCCCGCCGATCACATTAGCAGCGGCTACTTATAGCAGCTTGCGAGATGGATTCACATGAGTACAATAAATAGATTCAATTGCAGCGTAGCGACATTTAGCTGTTTGTGTGCGTATGCAACTCTGTGAGCTCATCCTTGCTGAGAGAGAGAGATAGAAATAAGCGGCGCTGTGGGTGTGTGCTTCTTTGCCGTCCGAGCTGTATTATGACGTGTAAACGTCAATTCAAGTTCGATGAAAACCAACTAGCCCGACTGTCAACTAAACTTAAGAGGGTGTTGAGGCGAGCTCCTTGGTACGGATCCATAAGTATACGCAGCGCTAAAACAACACAACACACGGCGAAAACAAGGACGGGCGCTGTCTGCCAACGTTTGTTTATTGTGCGTTTAACAAATAGAGGGCGAAAAAAGAGGGGAAAGGGAAAATGGGAAGGAAGAGAACTTGTGCGCATGGGTATGACGGTGACATTGGAACAGGATGTTTATGATTATTAGCTGAGATAGCGGAATTCCTCCTTAGTCAAAAAAAAAAAAAAACCCACGGACCTTCACCATCTCCCTGGTCCGGTGGATCAAGTTGAGGGGCAAGCTTAAAAGCTGAGCTTCCCACTGTGCGCGAGTCCACTGCTTTATTCATCACCACCATCATCATCATCATTTATTAAACCCTTAAAGACCTTATACAAGGCATTACATAAGGGGAGGGGGGGGCGAGCAAATAAATATCAAAGGACATGTCATGACACAAATGCAGTGCTTAAAGAATAACAGTGAAGCAAATATACATTGTACAGCAATGAACATAAAGATAAAGCAAATTATGAAAGTGTAAGAACTGTAAGGATAACAGCGCCGCTGGGGCGCAGGCGCGTGCTAGGCTAGACTGCGAAGACGATGATAACGAAGTCAGAGAATAAGAACAGCCGGCCCGCAGCAAGGGCGTTGTCTCTTTGTTCTCTCTTCTTCACTACAATGGCGCAGTCGCCGAAAGACTTTGGCGAACCCCAACTGTTACTGTAAGGTGACACGTCTTCCTGAGGAGCGCCGCGCCCCTTCCTCGATGATGGAACCCGCAAGGCGACCGCCGCGGCAAGTATCGATCCCACCACCAGCGGACGGCGTCCAGGCCTCCATCGTGGTTCCGGGGAACTTGTCCGGCGACGCGGTACTTCGCGCCAACCGTGCGCACGGGCTCCTCTCGCCCAGGGACGGCGTACATGCCTCCTCGGTACCTGGCAACCTGTCGGCGCTTCAAGCACCGTCCCTCGACGGCGTGCAGGCCTCCTCGGCGGTTCAACCTCGTTTCGTCGACGCCACAGTACCAGTTCACGACCCGACACCACACGGGTTCCGCTTGCCTGGGAACCCGACATCACCCGACAGCGCCGCGGAGCTGCAGCAGACCATCGCGCAACTCCGCGTCGTGACTAACGCCTTGATAGCGTCGAGCTCCCAGCTGTCTCCTGCCGTCTTGCCAACACTGTGCGCAATCAATGACATGTTGGTGACGGCCGCCTCACAAAATCTTGAGGCCAGCTCACACGAGAACCGCCGCGCGCTCCGGCGTTCTCTCACGGAGCTTTCAGAGCAACTGGGCTGCTTGGCGCGGGCACACTTCGGATTTCCGCCCGCCGTCCCGCCAGCGCCGGCTCCCTGCGAACTACCAGTGTTTCGCGGATTCCAGGACGACGCCGACAATTGGGTGGCGGCCGTCAACACTCTCGGAGCTCGCGAGGCCTGGTCGGACCAGGAGAAATGGTGGGTGGCCACAGACCACCTTCGTGGTGCTGCCGAGGCGTGGCACAAGTTTGAAGGCGTGGAGCAACGTTCGTGGGTGGAATGGAGTGGCAGGCTCATTGCTGTTTTTGGTCGGGTTCCATATTGCCGCGATCACCGTTCCGCGTCAGATGGGACCCGGGATGTGAACCAACTAGGTGGACCAGCTCTGCCCTGCATCACCCAGCCATCTCTCGGCGACCTAGCTCGAGAGGAGCATCACCCTTACTGTTCATCTGTGCCTGGCAGCCCCTACACGGACAGCTTCGGCGGTGCAGCTTTGTCCTGCACCAACCAGCCTTCCAGAGATCAAGCTTCTGAGAAGCACGAAAACAAATTTCCACGTGTAGCCTGCAGCCCCTGCACGGAAGGCCACGCGACAGACACAAGGCACGAGCAGGGTTTCCCGCCGAGGAGCTCGAATTCCTCGTCGTTACCGGAGACCACGACCAGCTTTGCACCAGTGCCAGCACCTCTTGTGTACGGCGCGCCTTCCGCGAAGGTGCCGGAAAAGCAGATGGCACATGTCACTGTGCTCCCAGACCCACCGGAGCCGCTTCTTCTACTTCAAGAGCATTCGCTGAACGAATGCGACCCCGATCACCTCACGGTCAGCGACAAGGTTCTCCGGGACCAGCGCACGAAAGTTGCACAGCCGTCAATCACAAGGCCCGTTGACATGCCATCTATCCCGAAGAAGCGGCAACTTTCTTCTGGCATGCTGCGTCTGGCGCTTACTCCACGACACAGCCGAGGCCCACCGCCAAATGTGTGGTTGCTAGCTGTTCACAAAAAGTTCCTGCGTGACCGAAACCGACCATCGCGGTGCAGCCAGTTTCGTCCTCCGGACACACTTCTGTCTGTCCGAAGCAAATCGCCGCGTGGCTGGGACAGGCCACCAAGATCGAGTCAGTGTCGACCACCAGAGGCGTCACCGGCAAAGCACCGAGCCAAGCTCCATTGTATCAACCGTCCACAGCGCCATAGCCAGCATCGGCCACCAGAGACATTGTCGGCGGCTCGCTTATTCGCAGTCATGGCCGAGTGTAAGGATAACAGCGCCGCTGGGGCGCAGGCGCGTGCTAGGCTAGACTGCGAGGACGATGATAACGAAGTCAGAGAATAAGAACAGACGGCCCGCAGCAAGGGCGTTGTCTCTGTTCTCTCTTCTTCACTACAGAACTAATACACTCGGTTGGTTGCAAGGCGCCGCCTTGTTGCAAGCCGATAATCATAAGGATCGATGATAACCACAAATCGATGATAATCATAAGGATTTTTACTTCATCCCAATACTTACAGAAGCTAGAGCAATGCTTGCAAGACAAGCGCCTACAACAGCTTTTTACTATGGATGACATTTTCAAATTAATTACCTCCTGTCTGCTGCAGTTCGCATTGTTCAGCCATCTTCCGTGCCTTCGAAAGGAGGCATTGCGGTGCATGGTGAAGCCACGCCTTTCCAGCCTCTTCGATGTCGGCAGCGCAACCCTTTGGCGCTTTGCATGCAGCACCTAAATTTTTCCTTCCTAATTAATCAACAAAACGCACACCATAAACTCGTCACCAGACCACACAAACAGAATAAATTTCTCTGAAGTAAACTCTCCGGTTACTTGTCAGGACCCTTAAAAAAAGCGGCCTCTGATCCAAGTGCTGTTTACTAGCTACTGCAGCAGAAAAAATGGTAGCACTGCTGAAACAAAATTAAACTGAAAAAACACTGTTCTGCCGCATTTTAATGCAAATAATTATGAAGTGGCAACAGTGATAATTGTTCTTTGCAAAACATACGCATTATGTCGTTAAACGGCGACGATAAATGCAAGTTTTTAAAAATTGACCCTTTTTTGTGTCTTACTTCTAAGGAAAAACCTAATTTTAAAAACCTATTTTCGCGACATAAATATGCTTTCAATATTACCTTTGAAATGCTCTTTTCTTAGAAACCAATATTTTGGCCTCCTGAGTCTGGGTGTGAGTCTTTTTTCCAGACATGCATACGCAACTGTATGGCTGAGGAGACGAGCAAAAAGCCACGCAGTCGCGGCTTGACAATGCTCCCTTCCCCCACGTGCACATCGGTATTGCGGCAGGCACAGAACAGAAACAACACATGCTAATTGTGTTGCAAGAAAACCCAGAAAAGAACATGGTTGATCCTTTCGTCATATGAATCGGTATAACACGAAAGTGAAACGTGTCCTTACAGGAATGTTTACAGTAGAATGATATAAGACAGCTTGCACAATGTCTATTGGTGTTTGACTGTTATAGCACCGTTTAACGTCGATGCATCTACGTTGACGCTTGGTGGTACATCTGTATCCCGACGAGTAACGTCCATGGTCAATGATTAAACAAACCCTTGTGGCCATAGATGGTTGTGGTAGCTGCACAGTGAGAGCGGAATAAGAGAAAGCAGTGTGACACCTACAAGAGCGTCACCGAGTGGACACCGAACTTGGGCTAAGGTCGGCTACTCGCGGCAGTTATTGAACCCCCAGACCACACAAACAGAATAAATTTATCTGAAGCGTGGCCTCCGAGATTAGCCGGCTGCGCGCCGCCGGCTAATCTCGGAGGCCATGTCTGAAGTAAACTCTCCGGTTACTTGTCAGGACCCTTTAAAAAAGCAGCCTCTGATCCAAGTTCCCAAACAGAGGGAAACGCGACGAGCGTCTTGTCCTCCTCGTTGGCCGGCTGCGATTTTCCGCGGGGCGAGCGTAAGTAGGAAACGCGGAGTTACGGCCACGCGACGCATTCGTGCGTCGCAGAGCTATTTTTCGTATGGATGGATGCTATGAGCGAGGCCGACGCTGGGGGTAAGGTCGCCACCTGGCAGTGTGTTAATGCGTCGACAAATTTGCATTTTAGGGGCGAAGCTCCTAAGGGTGTGGGTCTGTCCCTCCTCTGTAGTTGTCGTAGTAGTAGTAGGTAGGTAGGTAGATAGCCACGTATAGTGGAATGTACCCACTCCACGTGATGAAGATGACGATGACGCAGTATAGTGGAATGTACCCACTACACGTTATAACGAAGTATAAGCGCGTTCCAGTATAGTGGAATGTACCCACTACACGTGATAACGATTATGATGACGCTGATGACCATGAAGTATAAGCGCGTTCCAGACCACACATTCTCTTTCTGCCATGGATGAAAATGATCGAGCTTCGCCCACTCATCATTCACTTCGTGGATATGGCGTGATTTTTTCCCTTATTCGAAACGCGCCGAATGGCACGGACTCGTAGAAACAATGCTTTGAAGGAACTAACCGTGGATTTCGCGGTCATGATGCATTACTTCACTTATGCAAGAGCACTGTGAGAGGACAGTGGTAGATATAAAAGGCGCGTTTGCAAAACCTACAGAGTATGTGGCCGTGGCGCAGTGGATAGCGGGCCCGGCATCTCTTGTCGTGGACCCAGAGGTCGTAGGTTCGAGTCCCGTTGACGGAAATTTTTTCTTTGTCTTCTGATTATGTGTATTTTTTCGACATCATTTCCGTGACGGAAATACGTCACTGAAGTCTTGGTGGACGCCGGCATAAAACACTTTTGTGTTAAAAAGAGTACTAGAAAAACACGCACAATAAAATGGGTAATGCTGCAAATACAGCATATCTCAGGATACATTCAATGTTCCTGTGCCCGTGGACAGGTCCGAGCAGTCGAGTTTTGGACTCGAGCTCGGACGAGGCTGTCCGGCCAGAACGCATCCCCGGAGCCGGCGCTTCGACTACAGCGTCAACCTGTAGCCTAGGAAGGCTGCCGATGCAGCCGAGCCTCGAGCCTTCTCAACGCCGATGGCAACGTCATCCCTCATCGACTTCTATGATTCACTCCAAGGCTGTTCCTTCGGTGACGTTGGTGAGATTATCCCCGTGTGTTCGCTTCTCTCCGTGACCAACTGTCCGTTAGGAACTCAGTATTCAGGAACTGAGTGTTTAGAACTAAGCATGTAGTTTAAGCCTTTCTCGGTGAATTTGCCTCAGGTTTAGGGTCGGGTATTTCTGCAATGTAATCTTGTGTCTTTGCTCGTGTTATGTGTCCTGGTGTTAGTGAGGTTATTAAATGTGGTTTTTCAAGCGGTCTCGTCCTTTGGGGAGTGTGCTTAGGTGACGCCTCGGACATTCCAAATAAAAGAACCTGCACGTTGTGCGAAAAACCAAACCACAACGTAACAGTCTCACAGAAGTAGTGCTTATTGTGTAGTGATTATGAGAGTTCGTACAATGTGTATTGCTGTTTTACAGCTATAGCACCGTTTGACGTGGATGCACCCACGTCGACGCCTAGTGGCACATCTCCATCGCGACGACTAACACCCATGATCATGATTTAACCGCTGTGGTAGTTGAACCTTTTAGCCTATACCTGGACACAGCGTGTCACGAATCGCGAGCAAAGATGACAACAACAGGCACGTAATAAACACTGGTACTGCGCACTTCCTCAAAGCGTCGTCATTTGAGGATAGAAACGGCACGGCGTGCGCTCCCGAGTGATGCGGTAACCTACGCCTGTGCTCCTGCATACACTACCACACGGCGCTTCAGCAACACGGGAGGCAGACCTTGAGCCGCGAACGCGCGCATGCGTTCCGCGTCCCGCTGGCCTCCGTCTCGCTCCACCAAGGCATCACATTCGTCCGTCGACATCATTGCCTTTCTGCACCGCCTACTGCGGCAGTTTTAAGGCGAAAACCTTTAATGTCTCATGCTCACGTCCGTCCGTCCGTCCGTCCGTCCGTCCATCCATCCGTCCGTCCATCCATCCATCCGTCCGTCCGTCCGTCTATCCGAGCCTTGGCACGGAGCCAGGTGGCCGCCGGGGTGCGCAAACGGACGCCGGTCGCGTCGGACTCTACAGTGCCTCCACTTTGCTAGCGTAGCGTCGCTGTGCCCAGCGTTTGGAATCATTCTGACCGACGCCGTCTCAATGGACACAGGCGTTCGCGGAACACACTTGGGAATTTACAAAGGGTCCGTCAATTTAAGCGTTGGAAGCGGATGACGTTTGTACGATGCGCAAAGCGCGAGAAAATACGAACGCATGCGAACGGAGGAAGATTGGTCTCGCGTCTCGGTGCGATTCGCGGTAAATAATTAAACGAGAAAACATGCACACATTCGGTTTGTGTGTTATCCGACTGAGAGTGTAGAAGAAAAAAGACATGGTATAGTCAGCCGAATGGCCACACGCTTTCGCCGTACAGACTTTGGAATGTACAAAGTGTCCTTCATTTTTTTTTATTAGTCGGTGCTATTGCACTCAAAGTAGTCGGCGGCGAAACACCGTTGGTGTATGTGGAAGCTGCTCTACTCCGACAACGAGCCGTCACTCGCCAACACGAAGCGAAAGGCAAAGAGCATAACTAGAGTGACACATAACTGCGTCTAAGGCGACTCCCCTATGCTCGCGCCGCCAGTGTTTCTTGCTGCTATCGAGACGATTTCACCATAACCTCCGAGACTACGCGCCGGCGCGCAATCTCGGACGCCGTGATAAGGCAAACTTATTAAGCAGAGAAGGCAAAGTGTAGTTTAGAGTTGAAACCGTAGTTAGTACGTGGGTGAGGCACTCGTGGGTGAGGCACTCGTGGTACCTTGTAGGGTAGTGAATGTTGGTGTGGAGGTTAGAGACTTCAGATAAGAATGATATGCCGTGTTCAATCTATGATTTGTACCGCTGTAAAAGGCGATGATGGTACATGTTGGATAAATGTATGATAAGATATGTTCTAGACAGTGGTTCGGTGTGCGTTCTGTAAGGCACGTCAGCAATTGCTCTAAGCGCACTCTGCAGTGCGAACAGTTTAATAGTATTTGACTTTGTTGTACTGCCCCACACCAAAACGCAGTACTTTAATTGCGATTCAAACAGTGCTTGGTACAGTGTAAGCTTTGCTTTTACTGGCAATAAATGCTGAAATTTTCTCAAGAGGTCAACTATACGGGCAAGCTTACTTTGAAGATGTTCCATATGAGCATCCCCGAACATGAATTAATTGAAGTAGACTCGAAGTGTTTTAACGGTGTTAGTAAATTCTATGGCATTTGCTCCTAAGTTAAGAGTAGCGCTGACAGAAAGAACTTGATTCCTAGCTCTGACAATGTAGCCTTAGTTTTATTGGAGTTAATAAGAAGAGAATTGTTGAGAGACCAAGAGTGTAACTTATTGAAGACGACATTGGCCTGTTTCGCTAAATCATGAGCATTAGTATCCGATAAAAATGAGCTCGTGTCGTCTGCGTATATAATATATATAATACCAGTTTCTATTTCTATGAAATCATTATTATAGATAATGAATAGCAAAGGACCAAGCAGGCTACCTTGATGAATGTCATGTCTGACTATATTACAGGACGAGTGATGGTTGTCGATCGCCACGTACTGAGTACGATCACCCAAGTAACTGGATATTAGATTCAATGAAATAGCTCGCACACCTTAGGCCAGAAGTTCGACAGCAGGGTTTTATAGTTGATTCTATCAAACGTTTTTGAAAAATCTATATGTATTCCTGACGCCATTAGTTTGTTTTCTATATTATGAAGAATAAGCTCTTTTTGTTTGAGCAGTGCAACTTCAGTAGATGATCTTTCCCTGAATCTAAACTGTGTACTGGTTATTAGCCCGTATTTTTGAAAAATTTGGAGATACGCACATAAATAGTTCACTCCAATCCTTTAGAAAATATTGCTAAAATGTATGTAGGCCAATAATTACCGAGGATTTCTTTGGCGCCTCCTTTATGAAGAATAATCACTTTCGCCTTTTTTTCATTTCTGATGGAAAAATACAGGTTCGGAGGAAAAAGTTATAAATGTACATTCGGTGTGGGCTAATGACCTCAAGGATATGTAATACAGGCTTCGCTGTCAGACCAAAAGCGTCCGTGCATTTGCTGATTTTCATACGTTTAAAAGCGGCTGAAACTTCATGGCAATCACACTCGATACGTGCTAAGGTATTATGTGCTCGAATTTTCACGTAATCCAGAATGCTAGGGTCATGCTCACTTTCAAATAGGGAAGTGGAGTAGTTGTTGAACTTGCCATTTAAGTCTTCTCCAACATAGTTGATACCATCAATTGAACGAGAAACAGGTGAGCACAATCGTTCAGATTTTAGCAGCATGTTCAATCGATTCCAGAGGACCCTTTGATCGCTAATGCCTGCAAACAAGCGAATGTGATATGTTTTTAGATTTTCTTACTGTGACATTTAATTTATTGCGAAACGCTTTAAAAGCTACAAAATCTGGGCGTTCGCGACTTTGTAAAAACGTGTGATATAATTTGTTCTTAGAAATCGTTTTGAGGATGCGAGACGTCATCCACGGCTTACGTGTTTTCTTCTGTTTTGTAGCGTTAGCTACACTGGCCTAGCCAAGCCCGTTTCGCGTGGCACATCAAGAGCCGTGCTGCGCATGCGCGAGGATCAGTGATGTCACAGAGCTGGCGCACCTGAGCCGGCAGCTCCCGCGCACTCCGCCGCCGCCGCGCGCGACTCGCCGCTGCCGGTCTGCGAATTCCAGAGGAGTGACGTCGTAGCCGTGGTAGACGCAGTGGCGCCGCCGGCGCGCGCGTGCAGCCTTCGCTGTGCAGTCGCCGTCTGACACTGCGCTGGAGCCACGGCGCTTCTGACTGGCGTTTGCCTGTGTGGTATAGCCATGGAGGAGAGCGCAAATGCTGCTCAACGGCGCAGAAGAGCGGAGAAGCTTGACTCATCGGATCCTGAAGTAGTTGCCTGGCAATTAGCGTCCCAAGCTGGGATTTGGGATTCATGGAAGCAGGATTTGGGATTCACCACCATTCATCTTGTCTATCAGAGACAGATAATTCCAAATACTGCGTTGGGGCCATAGAGACGGCAGCGTGTTACTTCACTGATCACCGAGCCGTCTTTGTGGCAATATAGAAGCAACGACGTTGAGCAAAAATTAATATACATGTGCCACATAATACGTATACCGTGTGTGTGTCATTGGAGCAGCAGTAAGCATGATAATCAAGCTAATCTTAGACTATCTAGACAATCAGGAAAGCTAAGAATAATGAGCTGAAGCTTTGCTAACGCTACGTATAACCTGGCATAGCCGAGCTAAGCCACTGCAGCATTTTTTTTTCGTTATCTTGAATGGGAATTCAGCATGCCGCATTCAGCATGACCTCTAGGAGATACCCTTTAAGGTACTTTTGATGTTCAGACCTGGATGAAATTTTCGCACATCCTCCTTAGCATGTTCAGAGTGCAGTTTGCCGTTCAAACTTTAATGCACAGTTTCTAATTTTTCAAGTTCTCTAAGTATGCCGTACACTATTTTGTTTATGTCATTCTACACTTGATGCGGAAAAGTAAGAGCCATTAATAATATTAAACAAGGCGCTGCGCAAAGGACACAGGGACAAGGAAGTGAACGAAGACGGACGCTTCCTTGTCCCTGTGTCCTTTGCGCAGCACCTTTTTTAGTCATGTACGACCGACTAGCCCAGCAACATGCATTATTGCATTACCATTAATAATAGCTTGTAAACATGACGTTTTAATGACACAGCAAATGGAAAGAAAAACACCTGCATTTTACACATTGCCACAATATAGAACAGTAACTATGCAATTCCCTATAAAACTGACAATTGAAGTCAACATAAGAGACTATGCACATACACGAACAATCTCACTTCTGCAGGCTATGAAAAAAATGTTTTTCAAGTATCAATTTTTTTTTCAGAAGCTGTGCTTCCCCTTGCGACCAAGCCAGGAAAACTGCAGCAAGCTTGTCACTCAAGCATTATCCAAGAATTCTGTTTGTCGCACAACTGGCATCCTTGCTACCAAGTTGCATTAATCCACGAACCTGCCATGACATCACAAGGCGAATGTGTCCAATCTTCGTATAGTGCAAGGTGTAAAAAAACATTACATATGCACTCCTATGATACAGGCGTCATGTCGGGTTAACTTCAATTGTGGTTCCAGTCTTCGCTCCGTATGATATTCACATCATCGCATCGCACTTCGTTTCATCATACGGACGTCTGTGCTCTGACGTGAATGTTTACCCATATTATTTATTTATTTTGAATACCTCAAAGGCCCCAGCTGTGGTATTACATGAGGGATGGGTGTTAATTACAGAAGAAAAGTCATTCGAGGGCAGTCTTAAATTGATGTGGGTCGGAGTGGTGCACGGTAGTTGCGGGCAGACGGTTTCAGTCTCGTGTGGTTGCCACAAAAAAGGAGCGAAGATGGGTGGTGGTTTGAATGGTTGGTGCGGCTTGATGAGCGATGAACCGGCAGGATGGCTGAAACTTCGATGGGAGCATGATAAAACTGGCGTAGTCGAGATATGTGGCGTCGTAATTCTAGGTCAGAAAGGTGAGCACGAGTTTTAAGTTTGGAAACACTGGAATGGTAGCAATATTCAGAGTAGATAAAACGTGCAGCGCGGTTTTGAATCGATTCGAGAACGTTGGATAGGTTAGACTGGTGGGGATCCCAGACTGAACATGCATACTCTAATTTCGGACGAACAAAGTAATGTAAGAAATTAGTTTAACTGATGGGGGGCAGAAGTCTTAAGTGCCTACGTAGAAAACCCAGACTGCGAATTGCGGAGTTGACTATGTTAGCCACGTGGGTTGACCAGAAAATGTTACTTGAAAATGTGACTCGAAGATATTTGTACGATTCAGCGGATGAGACTGCAGAGCCGGAAATGGTATATTCTGCAGACTATTGATGGGGCCTGCGATGAAAGGATACCAATGAAGTTTTTTTGGTGTTTAAAGACATTAACCACTTATCGCAGCAGGATACAATAAGGTAGAGGTCGTTTTGAAGTGCGCTGTTTACTATGGGACGGTATACGACGCAGTCATCTGCAAAGAGGCGAATGCTAGAAGAGATGTTTGATGGAAGGTCATTGATACAAATGAGAAAAAGTAATTGTCCGAGCACTGTACCTTGCGCCACACCAGAGATTACAGAGGAACGGCTAGATGAGACGGAGTTAGCATACACAAACTGTTGGCGATTGGTCAAAAAGCTGCAAGTCCAATTAAATACATTTGTATTTATGTTTAAACGAGAACGTTTTAGGAGTAGCCGTTGATGTGGGACTTTATCAAACGCTTTTTCAAAGTCTAAGAAGAGAGCGTCGACAGGTATGTTTAAGTCAAGGCTGGAACTGATGTCATGATAAAATAAAGCTAGTTGCGTGTCACATGAAAAACCTGAGCGAAAGCTGTGCTGACTGGAATGAAAAAAGTTATTGTTGACTAAGAACTTGACAATGTTAGAGTAGATCACATGCTCCATTAGCTTGGAGCAAATGCTTGTAAGGGAAATGGGGCGATAACTGCTGCAAAGAGACGAAGGACCTTTTTTGGGACTGGAACAATCTTGCCCACTCTCCAGTCTTCCGGCACCACTCCTGATGATAGTGACTGCTGAAAAATATGGCAAAGTAGTGTATTAACAATTGATTTCGTGTTTTTGAGCATTTTCGCGTTGTGACCGTCGATGCCGCATGAAGATGTGAGCTTTTATGAGCCGATTAGTTTAGCGATTCCGTTCGGACAGACTGTGATGTCAGGCATCACGCTATGGTCGAGATTAAGAAATGAAGGCAAGTTGTCGTCAGGCTCAACGGTAAACACGGAAGAGAAAAAGCTGTTCAGTTGTTCAGCGGCCTCATGATCGGGAATTGGATGGTTCTGATCATTGTACAGTGCTAACGGTTGGGAGTTACTGGGGTTAATTGTGTTCCAGAATTTTTTTCGGGTTGTTTTTTAACATAGCGGGCAATGTTTGTGAAAAAAAAGCAGGCAGATCCGACGCACTGTGGGAATCGATGTAATGCGAAGCAGCCAGGAAGGAGCCAATCATGCTTTACATAATTTTCATGTCATGTTTTACACGTTACGACCTGTCATTTATGTTCATCATACAGTCACGTCGCGTAATACCAATCTTGGTGTATACCAAGCTAGCGAACTGGACGCAAGCGCACCATGAGCGTGGCATGCAAATGGCGTTGTAGATGACATGCATGCCAACATTTTCATGTTACGACCTGCCACTTATGTTCATTATACAGTCATGTCGCTCAATACCAAATTTGGTGTATATCAAGCTAACGAAACGGCCGCGAGCGCGCCATAAGCGTGGAATGCAAGTCAGGTTGCTCATGACATGTCATGATTTCCATATTACCACTTGCCATTTATGTTCGTCATACAGTCACGTCACTCAATACCAAGCTTGGTGTATATCAAGCTAACGAAACGGCCGCGAGCGCGCCATGAGCGTGGCATAAATCATACTTTTCATGACAAGTTAGTCATGATTTTCATGATATGACCAGCCATTTATGTTCGTCATACGGTCATGTTATGCCACACCAAATTTGGTACAAATACCATTAACGATACGGCCAGGAGAGCACAAAGTCGTAGGCGGCTAGGTAGATAGATAGCTAGATACGCTCAAACTCGCTGAAGTTCGCTAAGAAATGCTTCTTATTTAAAAGAAGTTTTTCTTTGTTAGCAAGTCTTTCGAATTCTTTTTCTGCAGCGTAGTAGCTGCTCCACGCACATGCGCCGACCGAAAGAGCCTTTTCTTTTTATTATTTAGGCGTTTCAATGTGATGTTAAACCACGGGGATGACTTTTTCTCGGTTACGGTAATTTTGGGCACATGCTTAGCGTATAGATCTAACAGTTCGTTTTTAAATAGTAGCCAATTTGCTTCGACCGAACGCTTTGAAAGATCGGTAGGAAAGGAAACAGCGAATTGTTCGAGCTCCGTGTTTATAGCGGAATAATTGCCTTTATCGTACAGTGTTATATTTTTTGTTGATTTTTTGGATGGGATAGTTTACAAGAAAAAGACGCATGGATAACTGAGTGGTCACTGAGCCCTGGTAGGAACGTCATTTGGGACACTTTTTCAGGCTCAGAGGTGAGAACAAGATCAAGAATATGAAGGGAGTTATCACTGTCGCGTGTAGGTTCATTGACTAATTGTGTTATTCCAAAGTTTAGACATGAATAGACGAAATCGCTCTCTTTACTGTTTTTAGAGGCCACACATGCTAGGTTAGCCCAAGAAATTGCCGGAAAATTGAAGTCGCCGAAAAGAAGTATCGGAAAATATCGATAAGATTCAGTTAAGGAGCGCATAGCCTCGTGGAGTTCGGGCACAAAATGGGGGTCACTACCAGGGGGTCGATAGCAAACACCGATTATTGTGGGAGGATAAGTAGCATTACAAAGAACAAACATGATTTCTAAGCATGAGGATGTCTTAACCTCGCTACACTGAAGATCTTTATGGCTACCTATTAGAACGCCACCACCACGTTTATTAGTACGATCACGTCGAAGTACATCGAAATCTGGGAAAAGTTGTAGCAACTCACTGTCGGTAATAGAAGGGTTGAGCCATGTCTCTGTAATTGCCAACAAATCGGATTCCGTTGTGTTAATTAGGCTCTGAAGAGTGTCTGCTTTAGGAAGGATGCTTCTTATGTTGGTATAAAGGAACGAGAACGACTTTCTTCCCGGATTGGCATGGCTGGGGCTTAAGCGTTTAAAGGGTGGTGTACAACCTTTTGAGCGTTGTGGTCGTGCGTGTAGGTATTGCTACCAAAGATTAGCTTGTCATGTCGAAGTTTAAACGATTGTTGTTGGGCTCTTCCGAATTGAGCAAGATGCTTCCTTACTTGTAATGTGTTGGGAGAGAAATCTTCAGAAATTCGGTAACCGGAACCCTTCAGTTTATAGGCGCACGACAGAACTTTATCTTTAGTCTTAAAGTGAGCAAATCTAACGATGACTGGACGGCTTTTGTTTAGTTTGTGTTTTCCGAGTTTATGGGCTCTCTCGATTTCCATGGGTTCAATAGTGGTGTTTAGCTCTTTGCTGAATAATTGTAGCACTGAAGCCTCAGATTCTGCCCACGTTTCACGCTCGCGATCCGGAAAACCAAAAAATACAAGGTTAGAACAGCGTGCTGGGTCTTCCGAGTCGTCTGATTGTCGCTATATCTTTCGCATTTTTATTAGAAATTACCCGGATATCATCGATTTGCTCTTTTACGCCCATTATCGATACGCAATCATTTTTTATTTTAGTGAGCCTTTTGTTAATTTCTCTGATAGCGCTGTCGTTCAGGGATAACTTCTGCTGAATGGATTTAAGCTCTTGCAGCATGGAAGCTTGACCAGACTGGAGTTCTTTAAGCACCAGGAGTAAGTCAGCGTCACCAGATTGTGTCTCACCAGAACGAGTGTTAGGGCCCGGGTTCCGTTCTATGTCGCCTGACAACGCTAATATCTGTATGATGACATGTGCACAATCAACTGCAATATATAAACAGCACTTTGGCCTTGGCAACACCAGGAGGGCCGCATAACGAGTGCGACGTGCGTATAATGAATGTTGATTTTTTACCTGCAATACGAAAAGGTGTCGCAGGTGAGTTGCCGTGACCATGGCTGCGGTTTTGCCAAGCCCAATGGGGCCGCGCCGGGCCTGCATGCATATATGCGCTCCGGTGGCGAGGAGGACGTAATCCGGAGATTAGCAGTTGTCGCGGTCACGTGAGCTGGTATCGATGTCCGGTGTACTGGCTCGAGTAGTGGGCGTTGCGGAAAACTTGAAGGATCCTGTGTTCGTTGGCAGTAAGGTTGTATAGGCGACTTCGAGCTATGCGCAGCGCGCACCCATACCGGGAGCGGAAGGGCCTCCGGCGGGTGACCAGGCTGAACGTCGCCGCATGGAATAGCGCGAGACCATAACAGCGCCTGCAATACGAAAAGGTGTCGCAGGTGAGTTGCCGTGACCATGGCTGCGGTGTTGCCAAGCCCGCCAGACCATAAGTTACCCTTTAAATGCCAGCGTAGTCGACTGCCTCGTAAGCCCATGATGTGCACACAACTTCTACACTTAAAAAAAACCCGTCGATCCACCTCGTAACGCTTGGCTCAAAGCCAAAAACACAACATACACGAGTGTTAAACACCTAGAATCAGCGCAATCTCGTGTTTGCGCATATAAAATCACTTGTTAGCGGGGGGCTCGCCCGTCACTGATAAAACTAGGGACGGGCGAAGCATGTAGGGAAGGGTGTTCCAGCTCCACTAATGTGAAACCTGGGGATGGGCGAAACATGCAGTGTTTTGAGGGAGATTTCTTTGATGAGGCACTTGTGGTGCCAAGCCTGAAACCGGGCGTGTAGCGAAGAGTTTTTCAGCTCCACTAACGTCGTCGGAAAACTACGTCGTAATGCAGCTTACCGTAAAGTGCTCCTTTCTCCCTACATGCCCGGTTGCAGTTCCCTATGGCATGTAAGGAAGGGTGTTTCAGCTCCACTAACGTCATGGGCTCTTGGTTGGCTAAGTTGTGGGATTTACCCAATTTTTGTGGCGCATACCCGTTTATGATGGACCGTGACTACATGACACATCGTGACGACAATAGGCACAGACAAGCCGACAATAGGCACAGACAAGCCGAGACGCTGAGGTGCTTCGCACCTAATTAATAGCTTGTGAGTCAATTCAGCCTCATAATTAAAACACACTTGGAGAGTGAGCAGAGTTTCAGACATATTGTTCGGGACAAAGCTTCAAACCATGTATTGTTTCGAACATAGCAACGTAAAACTATAGAAACAACAGGATTTCGGGCAGAAATCGGTGTTTCTGCAGCCGACTACCAATACTGGTGTCCCGTGCCAGCTTTGCATCAAAATCGAGCAGCTCTTGCAGGAAGCTGAGAGGTAGTTCGACTAGTGGTGTTCATGTGGCCGCTGCTGCGCATGGTAGCATTTCACAAAGTTTATTGATACAGTCTGCTTGCTGCTGAAGCATAAACCGCATAGCGTTGAGGAGACGCAGCATGTGCTAGAGAATGTCTGAAAAAGAAAAAAAAAGATTGCCGCGTATCTGCGTGCTTCGCTGCAAATGTCGTCGAAAGACGATAGTCTTCTGCCGGCCGTATTACATGAGTCCTGGTCTCATCCGCGGCCACCCGTGATGGTGTTCTCGCACCATTTCCGTCCTGGCGTATGGAAGCCATCTGGCAGTGGCATCGGGAAACATCAGCTTGTGCAGAATCCAGGGCCACTGCCAGGTGGCAACACCATATCGTGGGATTTTTCGGGCCTAGAGTCGCATTTTCAGCGCAGCCTAAAAAACACTAGGGTCTTTAGAATTACGTATCTATGTATTTTCTATTAAATGAACACACCATCTAATACTTACGTATTGATGTTGCGCCTCAGATATGCGTAATATTTGATTTTTAATCGACAATGTTCACAAGTATGAACGCAGCCACCAGTTAAAAGATGGCTGGGCGTTGAGAGTAAGTGCTTAAACTTTGGCCGGGTGGCTGAATCGTGTGACACACAGACAGACAGAAAGACGGACGAAAATTTTTGCCTTCAAGTATTCCAAGAAAGACTATCATCTTTAAAAACCGCCAGGCGTGCGCGGAACGCGCAGCACAGTCACAGCGACAGCTGGAAGAGCGGCCTTTCTGGAGCCTCTTTTGACTCTTTCATGCACAGAACTCCATTTTTGGCGGGAAACGGAGTTTTATTGAAAAAATGGTGAACTCTTTTTCAGAAAATGATTTTTCTCGCAAGAAAAAAAATTCGCTTTTTTAGTTAGAAAAATATGAGGTGGTCACCTTAGGTGACCACCTCATATTTTTTTAACTAAAAAAGCGAATTTTTTTTCACCATGCAGTAAGAGTCTACTGGTCACTTTCAGTGAACGGTCGCAAATAAGTCTCTCTTTCCCCGCAGGAGCAAAGGGTAATTGTATTTAGCGCGCATCCATCTCATTCTTGAGGGCGCTTGTATATATCTTGCAAGACACCTCCGTTAGAACGATATAAAATAATATATTTCCACCCTTCTAAGGCCCTTCATGCATAGTGGTCACCCCAGGTGATCACCAACTTCAGCGACAGGGTGCTCAGTGTACTAATTGGGTACAGCTTTTCATTTCTAGATTCCTTGGTATTAGCAAATCGGACGACATTATGTCCTACGTTATCAACATAATAGGAACAGTACATAAGTAGTACACTTGCTATGGACGCTTCATTGCAATATTTTATTTTGGCGGACTAAAGGCGATCTGCTGGGCAACACGTAAGGTCGCGCTGAGCGCGAGCTGCGAGCGCGCCATCGTTCATCGTTCTCTTCTTCCACGGTAAGCGCGCCCGCAGTTGCCCGCAGCCGCCGGTGCCATAATATGTATTACCGGCCTTCTAAGACCCTTCATGCATGGTGGTCACCCCAGGTGACCACCAACTTCAGCGACATGGCGCTCTGTACTGACTGAGCACAACTCATCATTTATATATTCCTTAGTGTTAGCTACTCATAAAACATGCAGTCCTGCACTATCAACACAATAAAGAAATACATACTGTTATATCTATAAAAATATCTCAAGTCTACCGTCTAGTGCGCCTTGAGGACGACGGCGGCCGGAAGAAAACAAACGTAACATGTCAAATTGAAGCCCAAACGAAGTATCGTCATATCAGTAAGATTGCCAAATGCTTTAAGAACTGCGCCATTTAAAATCCGACATTCGGGGCTCACGTGTTTCAAGAAGAAAAAATCAAGAAAAGGTGGTTACCTGGGGTGACCACCGTGCTGGAAAGAGTTAAACACTCTTGGGGCAACTACAAGCTCACTTGCATGGTACCTACCAGGGCTGGGCAGTATCGAAGACACTTAGAAACTATCTTAGATACTCTTTGGGTATCTTGTATCTGTATCGCGATACGTCTCGCAAGACAAGTATCTGTATCTGTATTTCCGATACATTGAGTAATGTATCGTGTATCTTAAGATACAAGATACTGCTCTCGCAACACTACCGTGCGAAACAATAATCCCTGACTGAGCTTCGATTCTCAAGCTGGTACTGGTGCCCCTAAGCAACCTGAATAAAACTAAGGGCAGTGACATAAATTTATCTTTCCGCCAGAGTCCATGAGTCCATCATTGTTCGCACAAGTGCTTTCTTAGTTGTCTTTCTCGTGCATCCCATATATTACCTACAGAACCAAGCTGTTTTTTTTCCGGTCTGGTGACTGCATTATGTCATTTATAAAGTGCAGCCACAATAATCTCTGTGTTTTATCCTTACTTTTAACTGTCGGCTTTATTTCTGCTAGTGTTTACACATTTATATTTCACTTGAGTTCACTCTTCTGCGAAGGCGATTGGGGAAACAATTATGTCATTATGTGGGCATGCATTGAGTACAGTACAAAGCACTCTGCTTACTGCTTGGTAAAATAGCGAAATTGATTTGAAATGGAAATAATTAGGAGCCATCTTAAAGATCTTACGAAGGGGATTCAAGAAACATTGTTATACCACATGGTCCGTTTTGCTCATGACCGTCCCAAGCCATTTCAGACAATTTTTCATAAGCACTGATTTGTTTATTGCCCAACCTTAGGTAATTTTAGGATACTTCATGCTTAATTGTCATAGCTATTAGGAGTGCCGCCTGTATCTGTAGTTGTTCAATATGCATGTTTGATACGGAACGGCTTTTCAATTTTAGTTAAGATTGCCTCCCTATTTTTTTCTACTATTGCCTCCTAGACGCAGCTATAGGCGGCAATTGCATGAATAGCGCCGCTATCCTGCAATGATTTATGCAACTATATTGCCACGCACTCTTATTTTTTTACTTTGGTGTGATCTGGTTTACACCACAAAAAAAGTTATCACCACTCGGTGCAAGCCGCACCGCAATGTTTCGGAATCTTCGAGATTGTCTTAGGTTATTCTGTGAAGATTACGCGCGCAAATCCTGCCGCGGCGGCCTCGTTTCGATGGAGGTGAAATGCTACAGGTGCATGTACTTAGATTTAATTGCACTTGATAGAACATCCGATAGTCAATATTTCTGGAGCCCTCCACTACTGCGTCCCTCTTAATAATATCGTGGTTTTGGGACGTAAAAGCCGGACATTTATCGTTAAAGGGACCGACAACTCCCCAAAACATGAACTGATATGACTCCACTGATGGAAAGATTGTCCGTCGCATTGACTCAAACCAACCATGTTTTTTTTTTCGTGAGAGGTGGATTTATATTTTTATTTCTTCGAAAGACGCGAAAATTGACCTTTGGCGCCTCTGGTGGCAAATACATGAACGAATCGATGTACCCTGTCACGTGACCGTTGACTGTTGTAGGCGGTCGAGAATCTTTTTGTTGGTATTGAAATATTGTTCGTTTCTTTATATTAAAATATATTACTCCATAAAAATGTAAACATAGGCCTGCGTTAGTAGTATGCATTAAAAGGCACTGCCTTCGCGTGACGTAATTATCCCATCCTTGTCAGAGCGTCTTGAGCAACTTTTCAGCGTGCTCATGCAACCTTGCACGCAGTTTGAAGATCGCTAAGATTTTTGAGCGACAATTTTGCTACCTACACTTCGTCTCAGAAATGACGCGCACTGCAACTCGGTGCGGCCGTGCAAATGCGTAGTGACGTTTTCGGTGACTTGACTTGGCTTGTGCATCGAGAGAGTAACGACGCCGGGACAAGCCACCCATGACACAGGCGCAGGCAACCTTGGCGGCAGGCGGTATAACACAGGCGGTATAAACGCGGTATAAATACAGGGAAGGTGTATAATGCCACATCATCTCGTTGTAGCAGCTTGTTATTTTCAAAAATAGTTTAAAAGCTCAAAATAAAGGTGGTTAAGCACAGCTAAAGGAACTGCTGCGAAAGCAGAACGATGACAGCTTGCACAAATCGCGAGAAGGGCCGGCGGCATCGCTATCAATTCTCAGCGTTGCTGGGGGAAAGGTACATCTGTGTTTGGAGCCTTTCAGATCGAAAGATACTGCTTGTAAAGTAACTAAGTGCTTTTGGGGTGAACTACTGCAGCTACAAACACTACGGAGGGTGAGCTTTCTGTCGCGCAGTAAAAAAAATGAGTCGAGAAAAATCAGTTGTCGGTCCCTTTAATATTGCGCGCAGTGCGCGTGTACTCTAGTTCATTTATGAGCTTAAAGGAGCACTAACATTAAATTTCAAAATCGAGATGTGTCCTTCATTCGATTGCTCGGTATTCATAGGTCTTCTTGGCCAAATTTGAATGGCGTCCGTCGCATGGAAGTTATTTTATTTCGAGGGCAAACAGCGTATGAAAGCTCAACGGAAAACTGAGTGCCCTGCGACATCGACACTAGTGCTACGTGTGAGGTGTGATCATGGGTGTGATACATCCACACCTGTGACGTTCGCTAAGGATACGCTAGTAACAATGGCGTCGACGGTCTGAGTATGCTTATTGTGGCGCCGACTCCCGGCGATGGTCTCACTAGTGGTTCTCCTTGCTGGGTTGATCCGTGCGTGCGGTTCATCGTGTCGCATCGACTGATTTGTCGTGTACTCAACAGCGCGAGTGCGATCATTCGGAGCGACACAATACGTGCCAAGATGCCGGGGAGCCGCTGCGTAGTGCGAACCTGCCCGTCGAGGCGCGGAGAAAGCGGAAAGTGCTTGGCTTTTCATGCATTTCCAAGCCTCAAACTTCAACGAAACCAGTGGGTTGACTTCGTAGGGTGCGCCGTTGGACCGAGGGACTGGACGCCTGTGATCAGCAGCCGCATTTGCTCTCTTCACTTCGACGCGGGCGGCTACAGGGTGAATCCTGTGTTGGCGAAGCAGTTGGGTCTCTCATTTAATACGAGGCCCCGTCTCGGGGCCGGGGCTATTCCCACCGTATGCGTTTGCCCTACTGCAGCTGAAAGCAGCGATTCACTCGCCAAACGTCCACGACATGAGGTGCGTAGTTGGTGTTTCTGTGCTCCGGCAGTACGGCCGGGGTTGATAAATACGTTGCAGTGCATATACACCATTGAGCGTGTCCCAAGCGTGCGTCCGCATGCGATTCCTCGTCGCTGCTTTGCAAGGGGTCAAAGCGAAAATGATTCGCGACGTCGCGAATCGCGGCAGTTCCCAATTCCAGGTCGTTGTCATCCTCGCTTGTCGATGTTGACCGCAACGACGGCGGGGACGACGATGTTGACGACAAAGACATGGCTGCACGTGTGCTCCTAGCAGACGAAATGTCAGCGATGTCAGCTGGACGTGACGTCACCTTTTTTTGTGGCAGCGGGATTAGCTGAGGAGCGGCCCCGACGTGCCCGCGAGGTAGCGCTACCAGCACTACAATTTGGCGGGCTTTCCACCCGTTTTGAATCGCGTTCGATACCGGATATATAAATCAACATTACTGGTACTTATTCGTCCCTCCGCTGCATTTTGAGTCGAGAATGGTTACTTGGGGGGTCGATAGCTACTCGTGGATGCTAAAAAATCCACACGCGTAAATTAGATGTCAGTGCTCCTTTAAGCGAGCACCAGCGATAGCGCTGAAAGGTGCGGTCACTGATGTATAAAACAAGACGCCTTCTGCTGATTATCAGATTACCGAAGGCCGACCAAATTTATTGCTGCTATCAGAGTACAGTGCACTTTGCTGGTACTTTGAGTTACTTAGTTTTCTAGGTACAGGTTAACCCAATAAGGAGTTTCGTATAGAATAACTTCCGCGTTCTTCATAGTCACCACCACGTGACAATACAATAGGTCTGAGGCGTTTTTGCGGTGCACATGTTCTCTTGTTGAAGAAAAAGTTATTGTACGTTTGTGAGTATATAGATAACGAACGCTTTACGCCAGCAGATTAGAATATGAAAAGCCATTCCAGTTTGATCAGCTGTACGTATGCACAATGCGTCACAAAAAAGTCGCTACCAGCGTTGTCGCTGCTGTACACCGGTGATTTGGTATTGCATAAGCGTTTTTCATGGGCAAGGTAAAACTGCCCATCGGTATTTGCGCCATCGGGCGAAGGCTTCTTATTGAAGCTCGTGTGGTTAGATGGCAACCCGCTAGCTGGTCGGCAAGCTCAGCAGCGACTCCCACCAATTACATAAATGACAAGCAAGAATCGCCGTCAGCGAAGTGTCTGAAGAGCTGTCCTGTTAAGCAGCTAAAACAAACCCTAGTAAGTTCTTCGGAAGTAAACTAATGTACTTTGACCAAGGACAAAACTTTTGAGGTACTAACAGACATTTCATTAAAATGAAATGAAATCAGTCACATTAAAAAAAATTTCAAGCCGATCTTTTTGTGCATACGCGTTCGCTACTACATTATCAGGGGTCTATAACAACAAATTTGCGAATGTATCGAAGTATCTTAAGATACTATTGGCAAGTATCGTATCGGATACAATTGTTGCGGTAGTATCTTGTATCTGTATCTCCAATATTTCTTGCCTGAGTATCTTCTATCGTATCGCGATACAATTTCAAAGTATCTTTGCCCAGCCCTGGTACCTACTACGACATAAATCATCATAATTTGTTGTAGCGGGGATGCATTCACTATGCATTCGTCATTCTTCGGAAAAGCGTGGTACCCGCAATACACTTGTAAGGCATTATTTGCACTTTGTTCATGCTGTGGCTGACGACGACGAAGAATTATGCCTTAGGTTTTTGTAATGGGTTGGAGCATTCAACGACCCACTCGTTACGCAATTCGCATTGTGTGACGCCTGGTTGTTACTTTACTGTTCTAAAACACTTTATTACGCATGTTAACGCGATTCTTTTCCAGACATGAAGCCTGCATATGGTCAGTTTGCAACGCAGTCTCAAGCACTGGCGTAGCTCAGTGGGCAATAAAGAAAAAAAAGAAACTGGCGTAGCTCAGTGGTAGAGTACTGGGCTGCCACGCAGAGGGCCCGGCTTTGAATCCCATTCTGACCTCTGTATTTTTTATTTACTTAGTTTTTTTTTTCTTATTCGCGCGATATTGGTTACGGACACAGGCAGTGGCGGCGGCGGACAAGTACGGCGCCAGAATCGGCCCTTGTTGGGATCTCATAACAGCTTTCGCTTTAAAAACCGCCAGGCCTGCGCTGAAAGCGCAGCAAAGTCACAGCTAAAGCTGGAATAGCGGCGTTTCTAGAGCCCGTTGTAAACTCTCTTGGGGCTACTAATGCAAATTAGTTAAAGCAGCATAACCGACAGGACAAGAAGAGCTTGGTTGGTTGGGTCCTAAAGGAGTGGCTCAACCCACCACGGGGGATTGGCCATGAATCGTGCGGCAGTGGGATTTTGGTGAAAAAAAAGGAAGGCCTAAAAAGACAGTTTCTTTATGGTAAGTGAAAAGATTAGATTTGTTTTCGGTATTTTATGGATTGTTAAAGAAAAAAATAAATCAAAATTTTTAAAAGTTAAATAAATAATGAGTAAAAATACCTGAGATAAATTACTGAAGAAATTAAGTAATAAGTATATACTTGTGATGTTAGCATGACAGTCACTTTGGTTCTTTTATATAATTAAATACCGCCTCATATATGTCTCTGTTGCAATGACCCAGTGCCGACGCCCCTAGGGAGAGTAATACCGTTCCAGAAAGCTCAAGCCCATGTTTTCGGAAAGGTGGTGTCAGAATTCTTTGCCTTAAATTTTGATACCAGCGACATTCCGTGAAAAAGTGCTCTGTGGTTTCTGCTTGTTTACAATAGTAGTATTGAGGAGAAGTAACAAAACCAGTAGAGCGAAGTTTGGCTTGTTGGTGTAGCATAGTGAAACCCACAGCGCTAATAATGACGTGGACACATTTCAGCGCTGTGTGTGTTCTCTTCCTGTGTCCCCGTCATTATTTGCGCTGTTTGTTTCACGAAACAAAACCAGGTCTGACAAATAAAAATTTAGAGGTAGAATTCCGCATCGCAATTTAGTTAATGTCACTCCAAATCGTCTTGTTCCACACCATGAGCTATACCACTGAAACTTAAGGTGCTGCAAATCTGCCTCATTTAGAACATAAGAGTTGGTATGTTCCTGTCTTATACAAAAATTTCGAAATCCCGCGACAGTATTCAAGGAACAGGGTCTTAGAGTCTTCAAGACCGGGCCCTGAATGGATGCTGCAGCCACTGTGTCCGCTGCTTCATTTAATGTTAGTCCAGTGCGACCTGGCCCCCGAACCAAACGGACAACGCAAACATATATGTATAAAATTCTGATAAGCAGCGCGATGACTTTGGTACTGTCGGTGCAGTGCAAACGAACAAAGAATCGGTCAGTATTGAAGCGGTACGAACCTTTGGATAGACGATGAAGAAGCACGAGAGCCGGGGCAGAAAAGAAGAGAGGGAAGAATTTAAAAATAAAGCAGATTAAGATGGACGCCAGTTCCTTACTGAAGCTTTAATGCTGTTCGTTCTTTCAAGTAGGAACACTGCATTATTTTGGAGCAGCCGGCAATCGAAGCCAACATGTGGGTGACGCTTCCTTGACGAGACCTCCGCGGAGAAGATCATCTTTTCGAAGTACGAAGTTCAAGATGAAGCAGCGGTGGGACTTACCTCGTGAGCTCCACTCGGAAGAACTCGCGAACCTGGTTGTGGAAAAGGCAGCCGTGGACACTACTGAACTACGACGGAAAGGTTCGGTGAAAGTGAACTTGCGTCTGGAAACCTTCAACGACCTAGTTCTTGAACCGATGCGTCGGAAAGGCTCAGGATCGCGGTCTTCGTCGGGAGAGGTGAGCCTAGTTTTGAAAGCTCTTCAGCTGCAATACGAACAGATTGCTCAACAGAACCAAATAGTGATATCGCTTATAAGCTCTCTAAATGCTGAGAAAGCGGTAACTAAGTTTGTAGAACCCGATGCCTTCGACGGTGTGTCTTCAAGTCCAGAAAGTTGGCTTGAGTTCTACGAATATGCCGCTGGGAAAAACAAATGGCTCTCTAAAGAGGATAAAATTACACAAAAAACTAGTGATCGAGGGTGATCAGTCCCACCCGATGACTCTGTAGAGCAAGGAGACGAGACGGTGGCTGACGAGGCCGTGCCGTGGTCTCAGCTTTATTTAGGACGCGGGCGAAGAGAGAGAAGCGAAGCGGTTGCCGCTGCCGCGTCCAGCCAGCTCAGGAGCCAGGGCGTTCTGACCTCCTCGCGGCTCGCGCATCACGAGCCACGCGGCTGTCGTCTTCTTTTGCGCAGCAGCGCGGCGCTATATCGGTTCCCCTCCTAGCGCTTTGCGCGATTTGAAACGTATATACAAAAGAGGAACTGGAAGAGCAAATACTATGTACATGTACGGCAGTTCGTATAATGTCCGATGAGAGGTCCGGAAATCGTCCGTGGTTAGCTGATCGGTCAAATGGAATGCTCGGGGGGTCGAGGCTGAGAGTCGTTGTGGACGAGGAGCTCGGGGTACACCAGGACAGGCTCGGGATTAAGGAGTCTGTCGACAGTGTAGAACCCCACTGTTAGACGCGCGCTTCCAGCGTGAGGACGAGGACTTGAGTACTGGGGATGCAACTTCGGATGCAGGCGACGTCATCCAATGCGCTGAGGGCGCTGCCTTGAGTTGCCTGCGTCGACGTATCCAGCGTGGATCAACTCTGCGAGAGTGCTCCAGGGGGGCGCCCCACCTCAAGCCTGCAGTCAGTCAATAGAAAGTACCATGGACGCGGACGGCGCGGCCAACGTTGAAGGCACCGTGGGGCGTGTCGCGACGCTGGAACGGAGAAGCCGGTATTGCTACTTGCTGCAACCTCCGTTGCCAAACGCTGGTGTGCGGATCCAGCCGTGGACAGGAGCCGATTGGTAGGCGGCTGATGAGGGCGATCGTTGGGACCAGCGTCTTGGCCCGTTCGAGACAGTTCAGGCGCCGCGTCTGCGTCGTGTGAAGGGCGCCGATCACTGGTGCCGAACTGATCAGTGCTGTCCTCTGAGAAGTCAGGCAGCAAGTTCGTAGGTTGAGAAGTCGAGTGGTGAGAGGAAGGACACCATGCCGCCGTACCGAGCGCCTTGACCTCGCCGGCAGGCTGGCGCCGAAGCTGCTTGTCAGGGGAAACGTCCTCGGTGTCTTGACGGCCGGTGGTAGGTCCCGAACCTCGGCATTGCAGCCCGTTTTCGTGTGGTGGATGGTCTTGTGTCATGGATGGTGATGTCTCCGGAATCGGTGGGCGAGCAGCATGCGAGACGACTTCCAGAGCAGATTTCATGGCATGCGTAATTGTAGCCAGCGTGGAGTCTCCGGTATCACAGCTGCCGTGGGTCATCGCTGTGTGCAAATACGCATGGATGGCCTGCGTGGGCCCCGGAGTAGCATGCTTCTCTGTGGGCGGGTCGATGGATCGAGGAAGTTGGGCTACCTCGTTGTGCTGACGGGGCGTAGGATGGTAGGCGCTCGAGACGCACCATGACGTAGACTCGGTTGAAATGGGCGGTGAGATTAAGTGACGTACTGTATGGTTGATTTCCTGTGGGGGGGCTTTGCTTAGCGCAGCAGAACCGGAGGATGGCGTCCCGTAGTTTGACGTAGGGTCGCGGGCTCGTCGAGAAGTGAGGCGGCGTTTGAGGTCAGGTGGGAGTACGTACTCGAGGACCTCAAACATAAATTCCTGGAGCCAGACGTTGTTGAGCTCCAGGGCCGCCTCGAACTCCAAGAACCATGTTTCGATGCAGGCAGCGCGGAACGGTGGCAGCGGTGGGTCGAACTGTGGCTGCCAGACTTGGGATGCCTGGAACATGGCTGGAAAAGCAGCTCACTGGCAGCGGTGAAGCGCTGGTCGCTGGTTCTTGCGTACGGGTCACCACTTGTAGAGCAAGGAGACGAGACGGTGGCTGACGAGGCCGTGCCGTGGTCTCAGCCTTATTTGGACGCGGGCGAAAAGAGAGAAGCGAAGCGGTTGCCGCTGCCGCGTCCAGCCAGCTCAGGAGCCAGGGCGTTCTGATCTCCTCGTGGCTCGCGCATCACGAGCCACGCGGCTGTCGTCTTCTTTTGCTACAACTCCAAGTGAGACTGTTTATTTAAATTGCTCTAGCCTACTTCACATTCCCGTCAAAGTAGGAAACAAACATATCATGGCTCTGCTAGACAGCGGTGCTTCTGTGTCTATAATAAACGGCAAGCTGGTGGATGCAAGTCGCTTGCGCAGTGGAAGAGTCTTACGGGTACAAGGCTACGATGGAAAAGTGACGTTGCATGATCAGTGGGCATCTGTAAACGTCGAATTCCAGGGTCATAAAATAGAGAGTGAAGTGTTGGCGATAGAGGGTGTGACGTACGACTTTTTGCTGTCAAGACCAGATATCAAGAAACTAAAGATCAACGTAACTGGGACGATGCGGTTCTAGTCGAAGGATTGTTAAGGAACGAGACAAATGAGAGTAGACAAGATAACCTACGAGTTGTCAAGTGCGCGGAGGATATCGTAACGGCGTACCCTGAGCTGGTGTGCATAGGAAGCTATCCTCAGGCGACGAAGTCTCACCAGATTCCTTTCGAACTTGCTGACAAGACCGTCATCCGAAAATCACCGTACAATATGTCAAGAGAGCGAAAGATGTGGCTAAACAAGGAGCTGCAGGAGATGCTAGATGCCAATATCATACGACCATCGGTATCGGTATCAGCCTTCGCTTCTCCCATAACGATCGCACCCAAGGAAGACGGAACCTTCAGATTGTGCACCGACTACAGGGTTCTCAATCGTCAGACGGAACTCATACCATTTCCCATGCCGAAGATCGACACAATTTAGATGAGACAGGTGGTTGCCGACATTTTTCCCACATCGACTTGTGCAAAGGTTTCTGGCATATTCCACTAACCGAACAAAAATGTACATGGCTTTCATCACGCCATTCGATCTCTACGAGTACAACCGGCTTCCTTTCGGTTGGAAAAACTCGCCAGCATGGTTCCAGAAGATCATGAACGACCTCCTAAAGTCATTCCTTGGGGTTTTTTGCAATGTGTGCATAGACGACATTATAGTCTTCTCCAAAACAGAGGCTGAGCATCAGGACCATCTGTCTCAGGTGTTAAATGCCTTGAGCTTGGCACATCTCAAGGTTAATTTTAAGTGCATTCTTTCAACGGAAAGTTGTGTTTCTTGGAAGAGTCTTCGATGGGAACACCAAAAGCACGAAGCAAGAGTCCGTCGAGAAGATCTCGCAGTTGAAGAAAACATATGACGTCCACTCCCTGCGTGTGTTCTTGGGATTGGCAGGCCATTTTCGATCTTTCATAATGGACTTTGCTGTCAAAACTAGGTGCCTCACGCGCTTAACGCAGAAGTTTCCTTTGAATGAAATGATGAATGTGAGAGAGCCTACCATGACGGTGCGCAGAATTTCTGCTGACCCTGTTCTACGCATACCAGACTTCACTTTACCACTTGAATTGAACACGGACGCCTCACATTATGGGACCGGTGCAGTGCTGTATCAAAAATGTATTGAAGCATCCGGCCGAGAAAAGCGACACGTAGTAGGTTACTACAGTTACACCTTCAAGGCATCTGAAATTAACTACACTACTACTGAAAAAAAGCACTGGCTGTTCTGAAGGCCGTTAAGTACTTCCGTACGTATCTGGAAGGTACGAAGTTCATTTTGTTCACCGATCACCAGGCCCTCACTCATCTCTTGAATATGACCCAAACTAAAGGACGTATCGCCAGATGGGTGAATTACTTGCAGAAATTTGACTTTACGATCTCACACCGACCAGGACCGCTTTTAACCGATGCAGATGCCCTGTCAAGGTTGATGGTAAAAAACAACGCCGAGCAGTCCAAAGAAATCAATGAAGTGAAGCTTTGGGAAGGCTCCGAACTGCTTTTTACTGAAGGTCGGTATCAAGTCCCACCAACACTTGTTGCCAGAGTGCTTTATTTATACCACGATAACCCAGAATCTGAAGAACACGACGGATTTTGGCGCACCTACAAGTTGGTGAAGAGATTTACGTTGGCCTCACATGAAGAAAGACGTCAGTCAGGTACGTTCGTTCATGTGTGTCAAGTACACAAAGTACAAACAGCCTACGGACACGATGATACTACCTTGCCACTCAAACGTGCCTTTTGAAGTAGTACACCTGGATTTCGCCGAACTAAATAAGAAACGGGAAGGAGTCAGGAAAACGCAAGCTTTTCTTCTGGCCATAGATGAATGAACAAGGATAGTCGCGGCACGAGCAGGAAAAGAAGATGCCAATAGCGTTATAACTCTCCTCGAAAGAGACATGTTTAGGACTACGCGGACAATCATATGTGATAACGACCCCGCGTTCAAGAGTGAAAAGCTAGCAAGATGGGCACAAGATCACAATATATTAATCAAGTTCTGTGCGCCATACCATCCCGCCGCGAATGGGCTTGCAGAACGTGCCATACGGGACGTGAAACAGTACATGAAGATGTACGATAGTTTTCCTGGTGAATGGAAATGCTCTCTAGAAGCAGCCGTAAAGAATCATAATCGATCCTACACAAGTGGCTTGGGGTGCAGTCCACAGACCGCTTCTTCAGGAGAAACCCCTATTCTGCAGGCAGATCGTGAGTTGGGACTCTTGGAAAATCTCAAGATCGTCGAGGAGAGGCAAGGAACATCGCAGGTGGAGAGGCACCGAAACCGAATGAAAAAGAATTTTGACAAGAGACATCGGTCAGACATGCCAGACATTCAAGTCACTGACCTCGTGCTAGTGAGGAAAGGAATAAGAGATACCAGTGCCAAATTTCATGGTCCTTACTCTGTGACAAAGACAGCCACCCAGAACGGAATTTTGAAGACTGTCTGGTACACTGGTGAACGTGGATCAGTTGAATGGGCTTCAATTGGAAATGTCTTCAAGTATTCCCCAGGAGTGGTAATTAAAAGACACCGGGAAGGGTGAAGCGGTACGAACCTTTGGATAGAAGATGAAGAAGCACGATAGCCGGGGCAGAAAAAAAGACAGGGAAGAAGTTAAAAATAAAGCAGATTAAGATGGACGCCAGTTCCATACTGAAGCTTTAATGCTGTTCCGTGGTTTCAAGTAAGAACACTACAAGTATGACCACTGAAGAAATATATGTTAGGAGTGTGCGTATGGCCAGAATAACTGCCGTTAATTCTGCCTGGAATATTGGCGTAAAATCGGGCAGTCGGAGTGAAAGTCGGAGTGATTTTGGCAGCAGCGGCGCGAGCAGCGAACATACGTCTAAGATTTTGCTCCGTATTTTACAGCCGCAACAGGGGAAGACACTGACTCTGCAGCCGACTACCAATCCGGGCCGGCACACTTGGGTGCTCGTGTTGGCATTCATTCCTTCTCGATAACAAAAAAAAACAACAGCGAAAGATTGTGTTGTCGACGTCATCGGCTGCCGCAGCGACGCTATCCGGACACGGCAAGCGAACTTCTAAAGGAGCGTGAACCACCATTTGGCAGCAGCGGCACGACCAGCGAACACACGTCTGAGATATTGCTCCGTATTTTACAGGTTGGTGACTATCATTTTATGCCAATTATTCCGCTCTCTGCCGCTGCTGCCAAGCCTTGGTGCGTTGCTGAAGTGTCGAACTGCTGTGATAGGTCACAATTACGTTGTTGTTCTTGCCGTCTTGAACTAGAAGACGGACGCCCGCTATCGGTTTGTTCAGAATGTAAATTCGCCTTTCATCTAGGTGCATGCTCGGGCGTTTCGGAAGGAGTGTATAAAAAGCGAGGAAAGAAAACATGGAAGTACGATAAGTGCCCCGCAGGGGCGTCTGCGCAAGCAGGCGTTTGGTGTGTAGCGAATTCATGGACCCGAGCTAACGGGGGGGGATTTCGACCTCCTCCCACGCCTAGCCGTGCGTGGCTTAGCCGTGTCCGGAGAAAAGGGGATCCTAGGGGTTGAGCTGACGTCGGATGATTGGACCTCTAAGGTACCCCCGGCAAACGCAACACACCATTTTGGCCCCAGCTTCACGCAGACGGCACCCCTGGTTGACCCACCCAGGCGAAACCGGCAGTCGCCTTTTCCTGTCTACGTCTTCACTCTCTTTTACTTTCACGACTTTGCACTCTGTCCTGTCTTCTCCTCTCTTCAACTCACTTCCGAATTTCTTGGCGGCTAGGATTAACCCTGTGCAAATAGCCTACCTTGGTTCAGGAGCATTGGGTTATAGTAGCGTTGTACGGCTGGCGTCTGCAACGGTTCAGCAACCACAAACTTGTAGCGTCCCCTTGTTGGGCTCTGTGGTCGGTGGCCGCCAACGCTGCTGAACATAATACAACTGGCATGCATAGAGCATTCCCCGTGCTAAGCGATCGTACCGCTTCTAAACGGGTGCGCACCGAATACCTAATTTTTTCAACCGGCCAAGAGAAACATTTACCCACTTTCATGTTATACATTGTGAGAAAAGTGATAAGCAAGCCAGAACCGTATCCCCCCTTTGTAGTTGCCAGGTGTCTTACAGAAACTCTCGGGGCCGGGTACAAAGTTACCAAAACGGCCAGCGGAGATCTCGAAGTTCGGGAGAAAGAACAGTTTGAAAAGCTAAACGGTCTTGCAACTTTTAGCGACATACCGATCAGTATTACACCGCACAGATCAATGAACCCCGCTCGCGGAGTGGTATCTGACGCAGATTTGCTTGACCTGTCCGAAACTGAACTCCTGGAGGGCTGGAAGAGCCAGAATGGGACTAAAGGGGTATTCACACGAGGGAGAAACCCTCGGGGGGATAAAGGCGGAGCCTAGTGGCGTGAAATCGCGAGGAGAAAACCCCCCAAATGTCCCCTGCTCACACGGACGAAGAGAATGGAGGGGGAGACCAGTGTTAGCAGACTACTCTGGTGTATTGTACCGCCCGTGTCACCGGCTGCAGACAACGAAACCACCAGCGCACCGCCGATCCCTCTCACAGAAAAAGCAACAATGTGGCCAAACACCTGTACGAAAGACCGCCACATCCCCCCACCGCGGGGTGATAGTTTGACCTGTCAGGGAAAAGGTCCCCGTCTCCTCCGAGGAGGCGCGGGGACGTCGCGCCTACTCGCTAATCCGTGACGTCTTTGCCACGTGATCCGCAATCCTCGCTTCTCCCCCGAGGAGTTCTCCCTCGTGTGAATACCCCTTAACGTACAGAGGATCAACATCCGAAGAGACAATAAGGAAATACCAACGAAACACCTAATACATTTGCTTCAAGTGAACTGCCGGAAACCATTCAAACCGGGTACACAAAGACTGCTGTCAGGCCATACATACCTAACCTCCGTCGTTGTTTTCAATGTCAGAGATTTGGCCACGGATCACAAAGTTGTCGTGGTCGGCAAACTTGTGCACAATGGGGAGTCTTGGGCCACACGTCCGACACCTGTAAAGAACCACCTCACTGTGTAAACTGTGATGGAAATCATGCCGCATATTCACGATCCTGTTCACATTGGAAGAAAAAAAAGATCATTACGCTGAAGGTGAAGAACATTTCATTTAAGGAAGCACGAAGAGTCTCGTCATTCTATCGCCCAGCGTATGCTGATGCGGCGCTTCAGGGGGCACAGCAGCACCAACCCTCGTCACAAGCCCGGTCTGCGCACAGCAAGCCGATGGTTGTGACACCTGCCCCTGAGGTGTTGGCAGTTAAATCTGCCCCACCTACTCTGCCATTGAATCCGGCGGCTCAAGGGACGTTGCGTCTGAAGGCCCCGTCACACCAGGCGAGGTCGCAAACTCGGAGTACCAGCCTGCAGACGCGGGCTGCCAGCGCCTCTCAGGAGGCGATGGACACAACACCGGCACCACTGGTGCCGAAAGCTCGACGCAGCTCAACTGAGCGCGTCAAAAAAGATAAAAAGCTTATAACAGGGCCAGGCGACGATCCCGGTACCACTTGAAAGCCGCGACCCTATACCTGAACACAACATTTTCCTCCGATATGGCGACACAAATTGTCCAATGGAATGCTTGAGGCATTCTGCAAAAGCTTAGACAACATTCAGGAAATACTACAGCAATCCATACCAAGGCTGTTCAGTGTTCAGGAAACCAATCTCAAACCATCGAACACAAAGTTTTTAACACAGTACACAATATTCCGTAATGACCGCCACAATAGCCTCATTGCATCAGGAGGTGTGGTCATTATAGCCGAGAGGTCTATTGCTTGTCAACACCTGTGCCTTCGTACAATGCTAGAAGCAGTCGCCGTTAGGGCCATCCTCTTTGACCGGCTGGTCACAGTCTGTTCCTTGTATATACCACCTGAATATCGTTTGGAGTTGGAGGAATTCGAGGAACTTGTGCAGCAGCTCCCCGAGCCCTACATTTTAACTGGCGACTTCAACGCCCAAAACACGCTATGGGCAATACGCGTTGTGATGCAAGGGGTCGTATGATAGAAAAATTCCTTTTGTCTTCTGATGCAGTCCTGTTGCATAACAGAGCCCACATTCTTTAGCACCACACACATGTCTTACTCGTCAATAGATCTGAGCATAGCATCTGCAGCGCTGCTACCCTACTTAGATTTTCAAGTAGAACTGAATCCATATGGTAGTGATCATTTCCCAGTAATCCTGAAACTACAGAAACAGGTCGAATGCTTACCAGGTAAACCCCGATGGAAGATTGCTGCAGCAGACTGGAATAAATTCCGGGAATGTTCACTCCTAGCACGGGAAGATATCATCGCCTCTAATGTAGATGGTGCAGTGGCATATTTTACTGCTTTTCTTATTGATGCTGCGACAAAATGCATACCGCAGACAACTGGATGTCCTCATAAGCGGCGCATCCCTTGGTGGAAAGAGGAATGCAGGAGGGCACGCAGAAACCAAAGCCAAGCATGGCGATGGCTGCGCGATTCGCCAACTTCTGAAAATCTTGTAAACTATAAGCAAATAAAATCCCATGGAAGAACACGCCGGCAAGCAAAACGGAAAAGCTGGCAGAAATACCTAACAGAAATTAGCTCGTACAAAGATGAAAGGAAAGCATGGGACAGGGTGAGAAAAATAAAGGGAAGGTGCACACTCTCAGTGCCCTTAGTAAGTAATGACGGCAACAGCCTAGAAGATCAAGCCAATTTTCTAGGGACTCATTTCGAACGAGTATCTAGTTCTGCACACTACTCGGACGCCTTTTTAAAGCACAAAACACTAATGGAGGGAAAGCCACTTGACAGGAAATGCAGGTATGATGAGGGGTACAACATTCCCTTTAATATAAGTTAACGTGCACGCAGCGCTGAACTCGTGCAACAAATCTGCTGCAGGTCCTGATCGCGTCCTGTATGAAATGATTAAATTCGCACACCCTCAAACTCAATTCACACTTGATCTTTACAACACGATGTGGGCAGCAGGATACATTCCGTCTTCATGGAGGGAAGCCATCATAATACCTGTTCTTAAGGAAGGGAAAAACCCAGCATTCGCGAGTAGCTACAGGTCAATAGTCTTAACGAGTTGCTTGTGTAAGCTCTTCGAACAGATGATAAACTGTCGCTTAATGCACACATTAGAAACCAGAAAACTACTAGACCCATTCCAATGTGGATTCAGGAGCGAGAGGTCAACAACAGCATCGAGTCAAACATACGAGACCCATTCGTTCACAAGCAGTTCTTGTCGGTATTCTTAGATCTTGAAAAAGCGTACGACACCACCTGGCGATTCGGAATTCTACAGGATCTTTCTTCATTGGGTATCCGGGGAAACATGTTAAGAGTAATCGAGAGCTACCTGACTAACCGAACTTTTCGAGTAAAAGACGGCAGCGCGCTTTCTAGACATTTCATCGAGAAAACTGGAGTCCCCCCAAGGAGGGGTTAACCTCAAAGTCAGTTAGTAGCCACCTCTGTGTTCACTGTCTCTGCTTCTGCCTCTCAGTTTTCTTCCTTTTTCGACGTTTTAGTGGCTTTTGTCGAATTAAGCATGTACCAACTTGCCCAACAAGCAACACTCGAACTCAAGGAGGGGTGCTGGGCTGAATACTTTTTATTGTCAAAATGAACTCGCTGAACTCCGTCATACCGAAAGCAATGTTCTACTGTGTTTATGTAGACGATATACAAATAGGTTTTAAGTCCTGTAACCTTGCAATCTGTGAACGACAGGTTCAAGTACGTCTCAACAAAGTGTCTAAATGGGCAGAACAAAATGGGTTCAAGATAAATCCCACAAACAGCACATGCGTGTTCTTCTCGAGGAAGAGGGGCCTGGACCCGGAGCCAAACATAGAATTTAATAAAGAACGCCTTCCGGTGCAAAACGAACACAAATTCTTGGGCGTAATCTTAGATTCAAAGCTGAGTTTTATTCCGCACCTAAAGTATGTCAAACAAAAGTGCTTGAAAACAATGAAACTATTGAAAGTGCTCTGTAGTACGACGTGGGGTTGTGACAGGAACTGTCCAAGGGCCATTCACAAACGCCTTGTATGTACACGGTTGGACTAGTGGACTACGGCTCTGAGGTCTATCAGTCCGCCAGGCCCAGTGCACTGAAAATGTTGGATCCTGTTCACCATTTAGGTATCCGTTTGTCTACGGGCGCCTTCTGAAAAAGTCCTGTACAAAGCTTATATGCAGAATCTAATGAATGGTCGCTACACCTCCGAAGAACTTTCATAAACTTCAAATACTTCGTCAAGGTCCATATTAACCACGAACACCCCTGTCACACACTCCTAAATGACCATTCTAGCGCAACGCTTTCCCACAATAGACCATCAGTGACAGAACCATTTTCACTACGTGTCAGGAAACTTGGCGAGGAAGTTGGTGTCCGACTCCTGCAGTACAGCCTAATGGCCCAAGTGAAACTTCTACCCCCCGTGGCAATGGCAGGTGGTAGAATGTGACATGTCGTTCGCTGAAGTCACAAAGCAGGCCCCGACATTCATATACAAATGCACTTTCAGGAACTGCGACTGAAATACTCTAGCCCTGAGTTCCACATACGCTTCAAAATGAAATCATGGTGTCTCATATGCGGCCATTGCTCCGTCCTTTTCTGAATCTGGTTCTCTTGCACCAGAAACGAGCATCTTTTCAGCAGAAGCATATGCATATCTGTCAGCGATAAGACATATTAAGAAAGCAATGGTGCATAAGGCAGTCATTTTTACAGACTCCTTAAGTGTGGTAAGGTCTCTTATGCTTCCCCCGAAACGCAACAACCCTATGATGGGGGAACTTTATTCAATGATATGTGCCGTTTGTGCCAACAATCAACGGGTTTTAATATGCTGGGTTCCCGGTCACAGAGGCATCAAAGGTAACGTCCTTGTCGACGAAATGGCGACATCAATAACAAGCAAACCAAGTACTTCCTCAATAGCTCTTCCTGCCAGTGACCTGAAACCAAATCTGCGAAAAACCCTTAAGGGCTATTGGCAGCGATTTTGGGATAAGGAAGCCTCAAACAAATTAAACCTAATTAAGCCACAGTTGGGAGAGTGGCACCGAACAACAAAAAGACGAAAGAATGATGTCATCTTTTGTCGCCTCAGAATAGGACACACGTATGGCACACATTCATATCTCAACTGGTAAAGAGCCTCCTATCTATGGGAGATGTGGCAACAGACTGACTGTCCTCCACGTCTTGATAGAGTGTCGGGAAGCTGAAACTGAACGCAAGCACCACTTTCCTTTAATGTACTAAGAGTATCTCCCTGTACGCCCTTCTTTATTTCTTGGTGTGGAGCTTTTATTCGGCAGTAAAGCCGTATTAAACTATATAAACGATGTTTCATTGAACGTTATAAGGCCAAGAAACTCGTAGCACACCCTCTGTAAAGAAGGTGCTGCTGCGATTCTCATACTCTGTGTAGCACACGCCTTCAGACCCTTCTAAACAAGGGCTCTGCCATTATGCCATTATTCCTTACTTTTATCATCACGACCACTTGCCATCGATCTTCAGCGCACATATGTCACATCACTCTCATGATTTTAGTACTTATATGTTTTACCCGCCTTAGCGCGAGGAATTTTAGGTCACTATACAGCCACCTAACATAACACCATTGCTCACATTCGCTATCATGTCTTGGCGCTCTTTGGCCACCAAATGGCCCTTGCGCCACAAAACATCATATATCATCATCAGCGATAAGTGCAAGACCGGTGGCCCGAAATCAGGGACCGATACGGAAGGGGCGTCAACAGAGCATTGTAGCCCAGAAACTCCAGTCATTAGAACTAAAGATTGACCTACTCCTTGCCCTGCCTAGCAGGCTTGAAGCCATGGAAACAGCTGTGCAACATCTGTCAAACAAATTTGATGAATTCAGTGAACGTTTGCACACCCAAGAATCAGCTACCAAAGACCTGCCGAAAAGATTCGATAAGCTAGAGCAGAGCAAGGTTGATAAAGGTCTAGCTGTGATGGCACAGGATGCGGACAAGCTAGAATACCGTAGCCGACGTTTGAATCTAGAAATACATGGCATCCAGGAAACTGAAAATGAGGAACTCATGGCAAAACTGAATGACATTGCGAAACAAATGTCACTTCCATCCTTATCCCAAAATTAACTTGAAACCGTACATCGGTTACCCGCTAAACCCGGAAGAACTCGTGGTATATTTGTTCGCTTCGTGAATCAGGAAAGGAGAGACAAATGGCTCTCAAAGTGGCGTCTGCTCAAAAGTGAAAGCAGTAGCGCATACGTATGTGAAAAGATGACTCTACAGGCGCGCGAATTTCTCGCTATCACCAAGGAATGGGCGATAAAGTCGGGTTTTACGTTTGTATGGCATGCCAATGTAAAAGTGTTAGTGAGGCTAGCAAACGGTGAAAGAGCAAGGATCATTCGACGAAGCGCAGACATCTCGCCTTTATCGTGAAGAGTGGTGGTATTATATATGTGCGTCGCTGGTGACCCTGTTCCAAGATGTCGTACTCCACATCCGAATTCCTGCGCCATATTCCATCTTTAAGATGCGGCTTTAGACTCTCTCTTTTTCACTTAAATGCTAGAAGCTTAAGGAAGAACTTTGATCAAATATGTATGTTGTTGTCTGAAATCAAGTATCCGTTTGATATACAGTGAAACCTCGGTGGTACGATCACAGATCATACGAATTTCGGGTTGATACAAATTTTTCTTTGGTCCCGGCCAAGGCCCATTGGCCTGCAATGTAATGGAGTACGGTTGTTGCGAACCGATTTTCACCCCGTGACGTTTGATACGAACGTATGCTAGCGCCCAGGTACGAAGAGGTCTGCATCTTCCGCGCTGTCGCGGGAGACGCACCAAGCACGTGCGAGCGCGGGAACGCAAGCGCGGGCATGCGCGGCGCATCGCCAAATCGTCAGAATCGCGGCGTCAACATGCGTGATTCTTGAGGTCGCACTTGTGCGGGCACGGCTGTAAATCTCCCAAAAAACATCCCATACACCTGCACGATAACAAAATCATAACCTGGGAATGTGGTTCTAAAATCTTGTGGCCTTGATCTATCGCGTCAAAGCGCTTTTTCCGTTACTTTCCACGCAGTCCTCCGGTGTCATGCGAAAAAGCATACTAAAATTTGGAGAGGGCTGCTGTCGCGACTCGTGAGTCACAACGTACCTGGTTCATTAATTCAACACGTCCGTACGGACCGTATATTTACGACTGCTGGTATGATTACCGACATCTAAAAACTTAACTGACAATCATTCAGAGATCTCCCTGACGTTGCTGCGGTCCTAAAAAACAGTAAATGAAAATATACGCCAGCTTGCTTTTTTCGCATGCTAATTTTCCATGCTTTCTGTTGATACGAATTTCGGATGATACGAATATTTTTGGTGGTCCCTTGAGATTCGTATCACCGAGGTTTCACTGTAGTTTGCTTTACTGAAACATGGTTCTCGTGAGATGATGTCTCTATTATGATTGATGGCTATGAGTGCATCTCCGCATGTAGATTAGGAAAGCGTGGTGGTGGTGTCTGTGTATATGTCCGGACAAAGCTGCCATATAGAATAATACCTGAGTTCGCAGATGATAACCATGAGCGTATAATGATGGTGTTCTGATGTGTTATTTCCTGCTATTTATCGCCCTTCTTCTGGTTCAACAGAAAGCTGTTTGAACTTCACCGAGAAACTACTGGAAAGATCATTACATTCTCGCTTACAAACTGTTTAGTGGGTTACTTTAACATCGATGTGGGTTACTTTAACACAAAATTTTGCGGCCGAGACAGCCTGAGGGTTCGATTCCCGTGAAAATGTGTATATCATCTGCAAAATATCAACAGCGAATATAGCTTGGAAGGTATTTTAAATTAACTTTGAAGTTTGCGTGAGCGATCGACTCCCTCGCGCTACTGACACCATCAGAGGTGACCCTTGGTGACCCCCCCCTACTTCCCTCAGGTGACCACGCTGCAATAAGTGTGGTGATGCGGTCCAAGTAAAAATGCACGCTTGGTCACATTTGGAAGAGCAAAGAAATGAGATTTATTTGTGAAAGTTTCATCGGAGTTATTTTTGTTTTAGGCGAGAAACAAAAATTTATGTTGAGTGTTCGCGGCGCGCCTGGGCGCGGGCCCGTAAGTCCGCTTCACTGCGCCGCCACACTCCCTTTGGGCAACGGAAGTATGCGGCGCCCACGCGGGTGGCAAGATCGTGTGCCTCTGTGTTTTCACGTTGCTGAAAACTTGCAAACAGTGTATAAGGCCATGGAGGAAGGAATACTAAGGAGAGGCCCTGACGTCACATTCGTGAAGCCTCCACCTCGCAAACACCTGCATCGCCTCCTAGCGAAGGAGCAGCTAAGCATTTTGCGATTTCCGTCGCGTCGTTTGCAAGCGCATGCGCGCACCGACCGAGTTGGCGAGTCGCGGAGCTTTTGCAGCCCTTTTTTTTCGCCGTGTTAGCGGCGCAGTGGATTCACTCGTGCTGCTCCTTCTGTGTTTGTTTTTAGGAAAGCTACGCAATGCCCAGCTGTTGCGTATACCCCGTGCAAATCGCGTGCACTGCGGAAAGCACCGGGTGTCACTTTTCACGTGTACGTACGATCGCTTCATTGCTGATCACTAATGCATGGTACTTGCATGTGAAGCTCTCAGATGTGCGCTCTGTTGTTTCTTACGTATTGTGTCAACTCAGAACACACGTGAACTTCCGTTTTTGGTATCTGGCGCACCGTACATAACACACGCCGCAGGCATCGTACCGCGTGTTTAAAGGCTGTGTCGTTCGTACGGAAGGGCAATACACTTTTGCTGTCGTTATCGGACTACGTGGTGTATGTATTTTGCGGTGTTTGCGCGCTGCATGGTAGTGTGTGCGCAGTAGAATTACAAACTTTGCGTGTACGATCGCGTATACAATACGGCGGTGTCCTTTTTTCGACGTAAGGTTTCGTCAAATACTAAGTTGGCGTTGCGCCGAATAGGAAGAAAGGCCTAACGCCCAGCAGAACGCGTAAGTCACTGCCAGGTGAGTTCGAACAGAACGATGCAGGGGCTGAATGTTTTGGATTACGGCACGTATCGGTACTTTCTGTACTGTTGCACAAAAACGCTCCTCGAAGAATTTCAGCGCGCGGGCCTACCACACACGAACAGCCTGGTAAACGTGTGCTCGCAACATTTTACAGCTTTCAAACCGCACAAAACGCGCTAAATTCACGTCGGTACAACAAATCTGCGCATAAGCGAACCAGCGTGGAGAGCACGCCGCGGGGCGTCTGCTGTTTTGTTTGCCCCATATCGGTTTGTTTGCCCCATAAATCTGACGTCACTTCCGCCACACTTTTCGCAATGCATTGGGATACGATAGGGCCTCTCCTGAGTTTTCCTTCCTCCATGTATAAGGCTGGCAGAAGGTTTCGGAAGGGCACTAAAAGGCTGCCGGTTAGTAGTCGGAACGTACGACAGACGCAGAACTTGGGTTGTGTGCCTGCTTTTCGATCTCTGCGGAGGTTCTTACTTCCGTTGCCGACGTATGGTCTTCACCACTTGAAATGCCTTTGTTGCTGAGTAGGAGGTGAGCCCGGCATTAACAGTGGTAAGTGATGATGGCACGAAATGGTGCAACGTGCGCGTACCTTTGATGAAGATTGTAGACTCAAACCTTGCTGAGAGCTGAACTTTTTTTCTTCAACCCTTCTCTCTGGCACCCAGAGCACAAATATACCTTTCATATTTTTTTCTGACCAGGTAAAACGTTCATGGGTGTAAGGATATGTCCCTTGTAGGGTCTCTGAAGACTTGCCCTGGCTGCCAGCCGCTTCACGGTGCCGCCAACGCCATCGCAAGCGCTCTTACCATGAGAGGTTGCGAAAAAGTTCCACTCTGCAGCTAAACTAGTCTTTTTCATGGTAGCACAAGTTTACAAAATTTTTTCTTGTTTTTGTACTGCGGCGATGCACCGTCTGAAAAGTAGTGAACTTTCTTGACATCATAAACGTGCATAGAAGCATCCTGCTGCCGTGTTCTTAAATAAATATGTGGAACAGTGCCATCAAAGTTACTCTTACTCCAAAAATACTGCTTGTGTAGTTGGTTCGGCGCACATAATTTTCACGAGAAAGTGTAATGAACAGCTTCATCAATTTTAAAAAAAATCATTAATCACTTCTTTCCATCTTATTATTACTCATATATCTACACCAGAAACATGACATGACAAGCATAATCTTCATTTTGCATGACAGTTCTAAATCGTAAAAAAAGCACATCCCGTGAAGGCGAGGACCTGAGGCATAACTTCCCATTGACAAAAATGATATTCTATGGATGTCCTTAGCACGTCCCCGACTGGATTTCGGATATCCGCTGCATCTCCGAAACAACACCGGCGGACATCCCTTGCAAGTCAGTTTGGCCGCTCTTTCCTGATCCGACGGTTATCGCTAGCAAGTCCCGTGGGACACACTGCGTACGTGACCAGGACATTAAGGGATCTTTTGTGCAGGGTGTTTTCTATAAGAAGTCTTTTTTACACTCTAAAAGTGGCAGTAAGCACTGAAATTGCTAGAATTACACTTTTGGACTAAAGTACAGGCCCAAATTGTTGTACCGAGGTGCATTTCTGACATGATCGAAGTACTCAATTCAATTAGCACCTGAAAGCAAAGAAAAAGTACGCATGCTTCAAACTGCTGAAATTTTAGCAATTAAATGAAATTCGACAGATGGTAACATTATAATACCTAAATGTCCACTTGTGCAAGAGAAACTCTGAGCCAAGTGTATTGCAAACACAAACCTTTTTATTTAAGACCAAAGTTGTTGGAAAGAACACATATATTGCACACTGTGACTGGACATATTTCACATCTTGCCTATTGAAGCAAGAAATGATTGAAAAAAGAATAGCTTTTCCTCAGATTAAAATAAAAGATACAAGTGCAAGACGTATGTGCCATATGGAGGCTTTCATTCTACCTGCACAAAACTTTCAAAAATGTAAATTGCACACTGACTAGCCACTGCACATCTCATTAGAGCAAAAAAGAACTTATTGAAAAAATAATAGCATTTCCTCAGATTAAAAAACGCCAGGCCTGCGTGAAACGTGCAGCACAGTCGCAGCGAAAGCTAGAAGAGCGGATTTCTGGATCCGTTTTAAACTCTTGAGGAAACTACTTCAAGTACATTTGCATGGCACCTACTGCAGCATGATTTATCGTTTTTGTGAATTATGGAAGAATCCACTATGCCATTATTCGTTCTTCTGTGGTGAAGCGAGGTACCCGCTACTAGAGGTGTGCACGGGCTCCGGGTAGCCCGAAAGCCCGAGCCCGGCCCGGCCCGCGGGCCGGGCTCGGGTATGCCGACGTCTTCCCATCTCGGGCCCGGGCCGGGCTCGGGCTACTCATCTAGGGCGTCGGGTGGGCCGGGCCAGGTCTAAAGCCCGCATCAAACCGAAAATATAGACGTTGTGCCGGAATTGTTTTCTAGAACTTAGCGATGAGCACACAAGATCACCTTTGTGATTATTCATCCATGCAATCATCCTCCTGTCCTGCATCAGAGATACTAGACTTCTGGAAGAACAAGGAGTCTAATTATTCCAAGCTTGCTATGCTTGCGAAAAAGATATTTACGATTCCGGCTACCAGTGCCAGCAGCGAACGGAACTTCAGTTCGACGGGATATGTGATGCAGGAGCGCCGCACTTCCCTGAAGTCCGAATCACTACACAGCTTATTTTTACACAACTTGTAATCTATATGTATACACACTAACATGTGTCGTTTGCATGTGTAACTTTTATATGTTGAATAAAATGCCCCATGATCCAAAAGTGATATCTTGTCTCCGCAGCAAACTTTCATAGTGTCGGGCCAAACCGGGCCCGGGTTTGTGTTTTTGTACGTCGGGCCGGGCCGGACGGGCTCGAAGCCCTTTAGGGTCGGGCTCGGGCGGGCCTTCGACGCAGTCAGCGGGCCCGGGCCGGGCTCGGGCTTGAAAATTAGGCCCGTGCACAGCCCTACCCGCTACACATCTGTAAGGTGTTATGTGCACATTGTTGATACGGTGGCTGACGACGATGAAGAATCCTAAGTGAACAGTTTTGCAATGGGTTGGAGGCTTTCAACGATTCACTCGTTACGCAAATCGCTTTGTGCGACGCCTGGTCGCGATTTCGCTCTTCTAAAACGATCTACAACATTTATTCATACGATTCCTTAACATGAAGCCTGTGCACAGTACGTTTGCAGTGGAGTTTCAAGCACGGGCGTAGCTCTGTGGTAGAACACTGGGCTGCCACGCAGAGGTCCCGGGTTCGAATCCCATTCTATCATGGGTATTTTTATTTCGTTTTTTCTTGCGATAGCGGTTATGGACACTGGCGGCGGACAACTAAGCGCCCGAATCGGCCCTTGTTGTGATCTCATAACAGATTTCGCTATAAAAAAGATACAGTTAAGAGCAAGACGTACAAGGCTTTCATATTCTACCTGCACAAAACATTCATAAAAATCAAATCGGCACTGAATAGCATCTCATTCTTAAAGGCAACTCAGTGTTTTGACATCGATGATTCTCACGTGTATGACACCAAAGGTGCTACTTCCAGTGATCTTAAAAAAGTCACAGTTTCACCGCAAGGGTGAAGCAATGAATGCGATAGCAAAAAATTGTAATGTTATACGAAGTGAGGCTGGCAGCTAACTCTTTTTGGATCCGATCTCACGCAACTCTAGAAAACGCTTGTTTAAGAGAATTCTCTTCGCGTTGAGAGCGCAGCACGTAGAAGGGTACGCCGGCCCGGCCGCCGAGAAGGGGAGATGAGAAGGGGAGATAAAGCGCGCGCCCGCGCCCGCGCTCGTAAAATCAAACGTCGCCCCCCCCCGCCCGCTGTCAGCCGCCGAGAAGGGGAGATAACGCGCGCGCCCCCGCTCGTAAAATCGAAGGTCGCTCGAGGGACCCCCCCCCCCTCGCGTCTTTTCACGCTCACGAACGGACGGGCGGGCCCGGTTATATATATACATATACATATACGGCAAATGACGCCGACGCGGACGCCGACGCCGACGCCGACGGCGAAAACCAGCCGCGAGTGTCCATATAATTGCTATCGCAATAAAAGCTAACTTGTTCTTGTTACATTACTTGCTTTTGCTAGCAACAGCAAACATTAAGTTGTCGGCAAGAAATAGCAAATTAATACAAAGTTTGAGTAGTGAAGGTAACGTGAGTAGCTGAATACATAACCAACCAAAGTGTAATATTCAATGTTGCTGACTGTAGAGACCACAATGCATTATTATACTGAAAGGCTGCTCTCAAAATGGTCTACTAAGAAAGCACCTGTCACAGGAGCTTCAGAATAAATTTGTTTCACACTAACAGACTTGATGAAACAGGCTCTCAGTGGGTTGAGGTGCTATCAATAGATACACAGCAGGCACTCTGGTCACCGATGTCCAGTCATGGCAGCACAAATAAAAGGTGGGGCCACGGACATAAATAGCAGGTGCTTCTTTCCTTCTCTTCTCAAAACAAAACTCTATAAACATTAACAAGAATTAGCTGAATGCAAGAAAAAAATCTAAAAGAAGACGGCATTGCACATGAAACTTGATAGCATAGATATGTCAGCTGCAGGTCTCTTCGTGTTGCAAAAAGTGAAAGCATGTGTATGAGACTGTGCAGTACAAAAAAAAGTCATACATATAAAGTGAAATTGAAAATTGCACATTGAAGAAATATGTATCGGCGAGTACAGCAGATACAAAAAAGGGAACCTGTGCAATATTTATTGACACAGTACATGACACGTCTTTACGAGTGTCCTAATCAATTGGGTCATGACATTGAAAGTTTAAAAATTTATTGATTACAACATTGGGCTGGGGTCAAAAAGCCTGTTCATGGGCTTGACTAGGATTTAGTTTGGACAGGAAAATAGCTCAATAAATATTTAAAAATATGCAAACACTGAAAGTTTCAAATAAGATTCAATCAATTTTGGGAATCAATGGGTTCTTCAGTAGATGCCTCCATGTCCTCTTGTTGCCTTGGAGGGGACCTGTTAAATTAAGAGGTTAGCTTTAAGCAAACTCATGAGAGCCAACAAAAAAAGCCTACAATAAAGTGCTATTCTATAACTATACACACGCCATACACAGAAAGGTGGTCAGAGAAAGTAAAAATTGTTGAAAGTAACTGAAAACAACAAAATGCGAGCTGGCTGTCACTCTTAAACATGCAGAAAGCAAACTTCTCTACACGACGCCATATTCCCACACGATGCGCATCGGCTCAGACAGCTAAGGTGTTCTGCCACTGCACACGATATAGCGGGATCTAATTACAGCTTGGAAGCCACATTTTGATGGAGGCACGTCGTAATGAAGGCTCTGGAAAATTTTGACCACTTGGTCTGTTTAACCTGCACTGACATCGCACAGTACACAGACCTCTAGCATTTCTCTTTATCGAAATGCGACTACCACGGCCAGGACCGCACCCATACCGCCCACCTGCCGGCCAGCGCAACGCTCCGAGGAAGACCGACGTTTGGCGCGCCCCTGACCACCGTCCACTCTGCTACCATTGCGGAGAAGCGGGTCACACTTACCGCCGCTGCCAGTACCGCCAGATGGGACTTCGTGGTATCGCCATCGACGCGCCGCGTCCACAGCGGGGTGAACGACCTCGCGACATCTCAGACTACCTCGCAGGAGCGCAGTGGACGCCCCGACAGTCTTAAGAGCACGCCGCAATCCGATCGGAGCCCAGACGACGCAAGTTCGCGACCTGACGACACCACGTCGAAGCAGCGGAACAAGCCGACGAAGCCGTGATCCGACGCCGCGACCAAACCGTAACGCAAGACGACGAACTAGCGACCTGGACATCCTTATCGACGGCCACAACGTCACTGCTCTCGTCGATACTGGGGCCGACTATTCCGTCGTCAGTGGGCCGTTCGCCGCGAAGTTGAGAAAAGTTAAGACTGCGTGGGAAGGCGCCGAAATTCGGACCGCTGGAGGCCATTTAATAAGACCCGCTGGGGTCTGTACAGCAAGAGTCACTATCAATAATCGGACTTACCCTGCGAGCTTTGTAATCCTGCAACAGTGCTCCAGGGATGTGATACTTGGGATGGACTTCCTAAGTCAACATGGCGCCGTGATCGACCTGAGGTCTGAATCAATAACCCTAACCTCAGAAAACGCACTGCCGCCCCACACGACGCCAGCGACCCACGCTTTGAATCTTGTAGAAGAGCAGGTCACCGTTCCGCCTTTCTCTAGCGTCATCATTTCCGTCGGCACCGAGGAACCCGCAGACTTCCAGGGCGTCATCGAGGGTGATCAGCACCTGCTCGTGAACCGCCAGATTTGCGTCGCAAGAGGCATCGCCGAGTTGCGTGATGGCAAAGCAAAGGTACTGCTCACAAACTTCAGCCACGAATATAGGCACCTTAACATTGGTACGACGGTCGCCTACATCGAGAAGTTCGTGGACACCAGCGATGCTTTCGCCCTCTCCGATGCTACCGAACCTGCTTCGACGAATCGGCATCCCCACACAGATTTCGACGTCAACCCGAGCCTCCCGAAGCACAAGCAAGACCAGCTCAAAAGTCTGCTCTTGCAATTCAAGGACTGCTTCTCGTCGTCGTCAAGAATTCGACAGACCCCAATCGCGAAACACCGCATCATAACAGAGGAAAATGCGAGGCCACTCCGCCAGAGCCGATACCGAGTTTCAACGCGAGAACGCGAGGCCGTAAAGCAACAAGTCGACGAAATGCTACGCGACGACATCATCCAGCCTTCCAAGAGTCCTTGGGCGTCACCCGTGGTGTTAGTGAAGAAGGACGGAACCCTGCGTTTCTGCGTCGATTATCGCCGCCTGAACAAGATCACGAAGAAGGACGTATATCCTCTCCCACGTATAGACGACGCCCTGGATCGACTCCACAGCGCGCAGTACTTTTCGTCGATGGACCAAAGACCGGCTATTGGCAAATCGAGGTCGACGAGAGAGACCGAGAGAAGACTGCCTTTATCACATCTGACGGCCTCTTCGAGTTCAAGGTCATGCCCTTCGGTCTTTGCTCGGCACCTGCGACGTTCCAACGTGTTATGGACACTGTACTGGCCGGCTTGAAGTGGCAGACCTGCCTTGTGTACTTGGACGACGTCGTTGTGTTTTCATCAAACTTCGACGAACATCTCCGGCGCCTTCAAGCTGTACTTCAAGCAATCAAGGCCTCCGGACTCACCCTGAAGCCAGAAAAGTGCCGCTTCGAATACCAGGAACTTCTGTTCTTGGGGCACGTCATCAGCAAGTCTGGAGTTCGCCCCGACCCACGGAAAACTGCTGCCATTGCTGCCTTCCCGCCGCCCACCGACATGAAAGCCGTACGCCGATTTCTCGGCTTGTGCGCCTATTATAGACGCTTCGTCAAGGAATTTTCACGCATCGCCGAGCCACTAACTCGGCTCACGAAAAACGACGTGGAATTCAAGTGGGGAGCGGCGCAAATCGAAGCATTTCAAGAATTGAAACGACGCCTGCAGACGCCTCCAATACTTGCGCATTTCGACGAACACGCCGACACGGAAATCCACACCGACGCAAGCAGCGTAGGACTCTGCGCCGTTCTTGTCCAGAGAACTGCCGGCATGGAAAGGGTTATCAGTTATGCTAGCCGGTCGCTATCCAAGGCAGAAGCGAACTACTCCACAACAGAAAAGGAGTGCCTTGCCATCATCTGGGCAACGTCAAAGTTTCGCCCCTACCTCTACGGCAGGCCCTTCAAAGTTGTGAGCGACCACCACGCCTTGTGTTGGCTAGCTAACCTGAAGGACCCTTCAGGTCGTCTCGCAAGATGGAGTCTGAGACTTCAAGAATTCGACGTTACCGTCGTTTACAAGTCCGGACGAAAACACTGACGCCGACTGCTGGTCTCGCGCCCCCCGTCGACCCGCCGCCGCAGGATGACCAGGAGGATGACTTCTTCTTGGGAACCATAAGTGCCGATGACTTCGCCGAATGACAGCGAGCCGACCCGGAACTCAGAGGCCTTCTGGAGTACCTCGAAGGCAAAACCGCCATTGTTCCAAAGGCATTCAAGCGAGGACTCGCGTCGTTTTTCTTGCGAAACGGCGTTCTCATAAAGAATTTCTCGCCACTTCGAGCAAACCACCTCCTCGTAGTGCCTTCAGCATTGCGACCAGAAATCCTCCAGGCACTACACGACGACCCAACGGCTGGACACCTCGGACTTTCCCGCACGCTCGCAAGAGTACAGGAAAAGTACTACTGGCCGCGCCTTGCCGCCGACGTCGCCCGCTACGTAAGGACGTGCCGAGACTGTCAGCGACGGAAGACACCGCCAACAAGACCAGCAGGCTTCCTTCAGCCGATCGAGCCTCCTCGGCGACCGTTCCAGCAGATCGGGATGGACCTCCTGGGGCCGTTCCCAACGTCGACTTGCGGGAATAAATGGATCGTCGTAGCCACCGACTACCTCACGCGCTACGCCGAAACAAAAGCCCTGCCCAAAGGCAGTGCCGCCGAGGTAGCCAAGTTCTTCGTTGAGAACATCGTCCTTCGACACGGCGCCCCAGAGGTTCTCATCACCGACAGAGGTACGGCGTTTACGGCTGACCTAACCCAGGCGATCTTGGGATACAGCCACACAAGCCACCGCCGGACCACTGCGTACCACCCACAGACCAACGGCCTGACCGAGCGTCTAAATAAGACCATCGCCGACATGTTGGCCATGTACGTCGACGTCGAACACAAGACGTGGGACGCCATCCTTCCGTACGTGACCTTCGCATACAACACGGCCGTGCAAGAAACGACGCAGATGACGCCATACAAGTTGGTCTATGGACGGAGCCCGGCAACGACACTCGACGCCATGTTACCAAACGTGACGGACGAGGAAAACATCGACGTGACCGCCTACCTACAGCGCGCCGAAGAAGCACGACAGCTCGCCCGCCTGCGGATCAAGAATCAGCAGACGACTGACAGCCGCCGCTACAATCTTCGACGACGCTTCGTGGAATACCAGCCCGGCGACCGCGTTTGGGTGTGGACGCCGATACGACGACGTGGACTTAGTGAAAAACTTCTACGACGATACTTCGGACCGTATAAGGTGCTTCGACGTCTCGGCACACTCGACTACGAGGTTGTCCCCGACGGCATTTCGAACTCTCAACGGCGCCGTGCGCGACCTGAAGTCGTCCATGTCGTGCGCCTCAAGCCGTATTACGCGCGTTAGCAAACCAGAGGACTGCACTTATTGCTTAATTATTGTACTTTCTTTCTTTATTGTTGTGATTTATTGTTGCATGCGTTTTCCCCCGTGTTCTGTTTTAAGCATCGGGACGATGCCTTTTCAGAGGGGGGGCATTGCCACGCGCGTTTCTTTTACTGCATTCGGTTTCCGCCCACAAAGACTATCAGCAGTACTCGGCGCAGACCGCGCCTTGGTGTTCCAGAAGCTTCTGGGTTGTAGTAGATCGTTTTGTTAAGATTGCACGCAAGACGCTAACAATCAAGATTATTCCAGAGCTTGCGCGACGACTAGTGATGTTCGACGCCTGAGTTATAAAAGCCGGCGCGTTCCAACGATCGACGGCCGACGCTCTGTTCGCCGCTATCAGTGCAGTGTGTATTGCTGTAATCTGACTTTCTGTTTACCGTCCACAAGTTCGGCCTAATAAACAGTTTCATTTTGGACCTACTGACTTCTGCCTTCGTCGACGTCACGACCACGTGACACTATCGTCGTCTTGCCTCCGTTCCAAGCTAGAACCTTCTTTGTGGGTGCGCTGTCAAAGAATAAACTCCACGCGCTCTCTCGCCATCCACGCTGCATGCGATGCCTTCAGCTTAGTAATCACCTTACGATTACTAAGAGAAAGCGATAAACATCTAAAAGGACGAAGGTGGTTTCCGCTTTCGGTATCCGTTGTACAGGCTCTCCGTGTAAAATATGACACGATAGCAGTATACTCACCGTTCGCAATGTTTATCTTACGCGCTGCCAAGGGATGCGGCCGAAAGACGAACCGCGAGTGCCGCGTGCTCGCTCGGCAACGCGATCACCTCTGCCGAAGATCCGAGCGTGAGAATACTAAGCACCACTCGGCTCCGAGGCACGTATGGCGCGAGTCACGTTCAAGCGAGCTGCCCATAAAACAGAACTATAAGTGTATTCCCGGTGTCTGTTAGGCCCTTTTATTATATAACAATATATTTTAAACCAACCATCTCTCTTTTTCCGTGACACTTCGTCGGCGGCACTGCGGAAAGCCGAAGAATGCGTGTCGAAACGAGAAAACTCACAGCAGCACACGATCTTGCACACCCGCGTGGGTGCCGCATAATTCCGTGGCCCAAGGAAGTGTGGCGGCGCAGTGAAGCGGACTTACGGTCCCGCGCCCCGGCACGCCGCGAACGCTCACCATAAATTTTTGTTTCTCACCTAAAACAAAAATAACTCCGATGAAACTTCCACAAATAAATCTCCTTTGTTTGCTCTTTCAAATGAGCCCAAGCGTGCATTTTTACTTGGACCGCATCACCACACTACATGTGCCTGAACATGGGGCATTTCACACATTTTTCAATGTTTGCGCCCCTTCGACTTCGAAACTACTGGGTCATCGACTTCAATTCTTTTTTGCCACGCTTACTGCCAACTATCCAGCCAGGTGATATAGTCGTATTGTGTCTGTAATATTCGCAGAATTTTTAAAAAATAATCAAAATGGGCGCAGAATTGCAGCATTTCTTCAGCACAAAGCACGTCGTGAGACATAGTAGTGGTCGTCAATGGGTGGTAATAAGATAGGTGCCATTCCTTTTCAAGCAAATAGCAGATTTTTAAGGCGTTCCGTGAGGTATTGTATTTTTTAGAGCATTTTTTTCGCAACATAGGTTTCACCCACTACGGCAAAATTCAAATCACTGTAATAGACAAAAAAAAATTTTTTTTTCCAAAAAATACTTTCCGAGGGCAAATAGTGCACTGATATGAACGTCCACAATTTTTTACAATACAATTGGAGAGGGTCGAGCGCAATGTTTGGGACGTTTGGCGTGGAAAGACCCAACACGCAAAATTACATGTTCTATTGTGACGCCTGTATACAGAACGCATGTGTTTGTAAAGCATGAAAGTTATTTTCACTGCATTTCCAAGCAGAGGAAGTTATTTTCAGTCTATTTCCAATCAGAAGCGTGGCTGTTTGAGCAGTGAATTTTATGAACAGCCACGCTTCTGCTTGGAACTACCTTGAAAGTACCTTCCTTTTAGAACACAGTGTTGAATGAAATTTGTTTCGTAATACCTATTGTACATTTGTGGAGGCAGCCTTAAGTATTTCGCACGCTATGTATATACATGAAGCTCATTTGTAATAAATACCATGTAAGAGAGAGAGCAAAAAAAATAAGCGTGGCTGTGTGGTAGAACTCGTGCTTGCCACGCAGACGGCCTGGGTTCGATCCTCACTCGAACCCGGAAATTTTTATTATTTATTTTATTTGCATCTTTCTCGATTTTTTGGTCACGGACAAGATGATTTTTCGCTCACAAACAACGACTATTCCGCCGACACCAACACCGACGCCGCCGGAATTTCTGCGAAAGGAGCTCTTTAACGCTCTCGCGTTAAAACTACACAAGACTCGCCTTACTGAGGAATGGGAACTTCCGCGCCCACGAACTATGGCAATACGATGTTAAGTTACTTGTTTCCATACCATTTAAACAATGCACATTAGCTTGTACATTTTCTTGTTCACAAGGCAGAAGCTTTTCGTTTGAGAGGAAGGGGGTGGGACGTTATTATCGCGTACTATATATGTTTTTCAGATGCGAAGCATCTTATGCTCGGGGCTATGTCCGTCCCTCCCGCGTCCCGCGTCCGGCGTCCCGCGTCCGGCCACTTTCATGAAGCAGGGAAGCACCAATAATGCGAACAAGAACACTGTAGTAAAATGAAGGCCGTCAACACCTACCACAGTCATCAGAGTCATGGCCGAGAGCACAGAGAGGCTGCTTAGCAAGGGCTAGGCAGGCGGTGTCTGTCGCCCAGGTTGACCCCATTCCTTGATCTTGCTTGCATATGTTTGGAGGGGGGCTTAGCCCTTCCCGCGTCCCACAGCGCATGCGCGTCCTCTCCCCCCTCTCTCTCTCTCCTACGCTCACCCCCTTTCTCTCCTCTAGGAATCCTCTACTCTACGGAGCGCCCCCCCCGCGTCCCACACCCCCCTACAGAGCATCCCACAGCGCATGCGCGTCCTCTCCCCCTCTCTCCTCCAGGAATCCTCTACTCTATGGAGCGCCTCCGGCGTCCCACATCCCCACACTGCATGCGCGTCCTCTCCCCCCTCTCTCCTCTTGGAATCATCTACTCTACGGAGCGGCTCACACGTCCCACACCTCCACAACGCATGCACGTCCCCTCTCTCTCCTCTCCTACGGTCCCCCCCCTGTCCTTTCCTCTAGGAATCCTGTACGGATCCCCCCTCTCCTCCAGGAATCCTCTACTCTACGGAGCGGCTCCGGCGTCGCACATCCCCACAGCACATGCGCGTCCTTTCCCCCCTCTCTCAACTAGGAATCCTCTTCTCTACGGAGCGGCTCCCGCGTCCCACACCCCCACAGCGCATGCACGTCCCCTCCCCCCTCTCTCTCCTCTCCTACGGTCCCCCCCCCCGTCCTTTCCTCCAGGAATCCTGTACGGAGCGGCGCGCCCGACAGGTGGTGTCACAGCTGCATACTCCGCTGGGGGGCGCCACGGTAGTTCCGCGGTATGAAAATGACGGAGCGCGCGCACCTCATTCTCTCTCCTGTGCAGCGGCGCGATGAGCGCCCAGACCGCTGCCGTGAAATGAGAGCGGCGACGTTCCTCCCGCTCAAGCTAATTATCTCCCCGCTGCTTCGCATCCACACATGGTTCCCTTTAGCGGGAGATGGAGAATTTTTTAGATGCGAAGCATCTTATGCTCGGGGCTCTGTCCCTCCCGCGTCCCCCGTCCGCCGTCCCCCCGTCCCCCCGTCCCGCGTCCGGCCACTTTCATGAAGTAGTGAAGCGCCCATTATGCGAACCAGAACACTGTAGTAATATGAAGGCCGTCAACCCTAACACAGTCATCAGAGTCATGGCCAGTCCGCCTCGGTGGAGCAGTAGCTAGGGTGCTCGGCTGCTGACCCGAAGGTCGCGGGTTCGATCCCGGCCGTGGCGGTCGCATTTCGATGGAGGCGAAATGGTAGAGGCTCGTGTACTGTGCGATGTCAGTGCACGTTGAAGAACACCAGATGGTCAAAATTTCCGGAGCCCTCCACTACGGCGTCTCATAATCATATCGACGGGCTCCCGTGTCCGTCCCCCGTCCCGCGTCCGGCCACTTTCATGAAGTAGGGAAGCACCCATTATGCGAACCAGAACACTAGTAATATGAAGGCCGTCAACCCTAACACTCATCAGAGTCATGGCCGAGAGCACAGAGAGGCTGCTTAGCAATGGCTAGGCAGGTGGTGTTTGTCGCCCAGGTTGACCCCATTCCTTGAGTCATGGCCGAGAGCACAGAGAGGCTGCTTAGCAATGGCAAGGCAGGTGGTGTCTGTCGCCCAAGTTGACCCCATTCCTTGAGTCTTGGCCGAGAGCACAGAGAGGCTGCTTAGCAAAGGCAAGGCAGGTGGTGTCTGTCGCCCAGATTGACCCCATTCCTTAATCTTGCTTGCATGTGTTTGGAGGGGGCTTAGTCCGTCCCTCCTTCCCGCGTCCCACACCACCACAGCGCATGCGCCTCCCCTATGCTCTCCTACGCTCACCCCGTTCTTCCACTCCAGGAATCATGTACTCTAAGGAGCGGCGCCCACTTCGCCACAGCGCGTGCGCGTCCTCTCCCCCCTCTCTCCTCTAAGAATCCTCTACTCCACGGAGCGGCTCCCGAGCCCACACCCCCCACAGGGCATGCACGTCCCCTCCCCCCTCTCTCTCCTCTTCTACGCCCCCCCCCCCCCCCGTCCTTTCCTCTAGGAATCCTCTGCGGAGCGGTGCGCACGACAGGTGGTGTGACAGCTGCATACTCCGCTGGGGGGCGCCACGGTAGTTCCGCGGTATGAAAATGACGGAGCGCGCGCGCCTCATTGTCTCTCTGTGCAGCGCCGCGATGAGCGCCCGGACCACTGCCGTGAAATGAGAGCGGCGACGTTCCTCCCGCTCAAGCTGATTATCTCCCCGCTGCTTCGCATCCACACATGGTTCCCTTTAGCGGGAGATGGGGAATTTTTTTATTATTATAAGAGTCATGGCCAAGAACACAGAGAGGCTGCTTAGCAGTGGCTAGGCAGGTGGTGTCTGTCGCCCAGGTTGACCCCATTCCTTAATCTTGCTTGCATGTGTTTGGAGGGGGGCTTAGTCCGTCCCGTGTCCCACACCATCACAGCGCATGCGCGTGCCGTCCCCCCTCTCTCTCCTACGCTCACCCCCCTTTCTCTCCTCTGGGAATCGTCTACTCTACGGAGCGGCCCCCCGCGTCCTCTCCCCCCTCTCTCCTCTAGGAATACTCTACTCTACGGAGCGGCTCCGGCGTCCCACATCCCCAGAGCGCATGCGCGTCCTCTCCCCCCTCTTTCCTCTTAGAATCATCTACTATACGGAGCGGCTCAGGCGTCCCACACCCCTACAGCGCATGCACGTCCCCTCTCTCTCCTCTCCTACGGTTCCCCCCCCGTCCTTTCCTCTAGGAATCCTCTACGGAATTACAGGTGGTGTGACAGCTGCATACTCCGCTGGGGGGCGCCACGGTAGTTCTGCGGTATGAAAATGACGGAGCGCGCGCGCCTCATTCTCTCCCCTGTGCAGCGCCGCGATGAGCGCCCGGACCGCTGCCGTTAAACGAGAGCGACGACGTTCCTCCCGCTCAAGCTAATTATCTCCCCGCTGCTTCGCATCCACACACGGTTCCCTTTAGCGGGAGATGGGAAGTTTTAGATGCGAAGCATCTTATGCTCGGGGCTCCCGTGTCCGTCCCGCGTCCCGCGTCCCCCGTCCGCCGTACCCCGTCCCGCGTCCGGCCACTTTCATGAAGTAGGGAAGCACCCATTATGCGAACCAGAACACTGTAGTAATATGAAGGCCGTCAACCCTAACACAGTCATCAGAGTCATGGCCGAGAGCACAGAGAGGCTGCTTAGCAATGGCTAGGCAGGTGGTGTCTGTCGCCCAGGTTGACCCCATTCCTTGAGTCATGGCCGAGAGCTCAGAGAGGCTGCCTAGCAATGGCTAGGCAGGTGGTGTCTGTCGCCCAGGTTCACCCCATTCCTTAATCTTGCTTGCATGTGTTTGGAGGGGGGCTTAGTCCGTCCCTCCTTCCCGCGTCCCACACCACCACAGCGCGTCCCCTCCCCCCTCTCTCTCCTCTTCTACAGTCCCCCCCCCCCCCCCGTCCTTTCCTCTAGGAATCCTCTGCGGAGCGATGCGCACGACAGGTGGTGTGACAGCTGCATACTCCGCTGGGGGGCGCCACGGTAGTTCCGCGGTATGAAAATGACGGAGCGCCCGGACCACTGCCGTGAAATGAGAGCGGCGACGTTCCTCCCGCTCAAGCTGATTATCTCCCTGCTGCTTCGCATCCACACATGGTTCCCTTTAGCGGGAGATGGGGAATTTTTTTTATTCTTTTTTGTCGGTATGAGTGCTCACATATTTTATTCACTGTGAACTTCCATTTGTGCGCGTTATGACAACACACGTTTTACAGCAGGGTTACAACATTGTATGTGCTGCAATGTATTAAAATAGTGTTACATTGTATGTTAAGATTCGTTTCTCGTGTACTATTCAATCAATCCATTAATCCAAATTTTATTTTCGCAGGAGACAATACAGTGCATTTTGAAGGCGAAAATAGGGGACCAGAGAAAAAATTGAAGGACACTTTGTACATTCCAAAGTGTGTTCGGCGAAAGCGTGTGGCCATTCCACTGACGGAAAGACGGACGGAAAGACCGACGGACGGACACACGGACGGACGGACAGACGGACATCCGGACGGACGGACACCGGACGGACACCGGACGGACATCCGGACGCACGGACGGACGGACGGACGGACATACGGACATCCGGACGGACGGACGGACATACGGACATCCGGACAGACGGATGGACATCCGGACGGACGGACGGACAGACGGACATCCGGACGGACGGACGGACAGACTGACATCCGGACGGACGGACGGACAGACGGACGGACATCCGGACGGACATGCGGACGGACTGACGGACAAACGGAAATCCGGATGGACGGACGGACAGACGGACATCCGGACAGACGGACGGACATCCGGACGGACGGAAGGACAGACGGACATCCGGACGGACGGACGGACAGACAGACGGACGGACGGACGGACATCCGGACGGACGGACGGACAGACAGACGGACATCCGGACGGACGGATGGACAGACGGACATCCGGACGGACGGACGGAAGGACAGACGGACATCCGGACGGACGGACGGACAGACGGACATCCGGACGGACATCCGGACGGACGGACGGACGGACGGACAGACGGACATCCGGACGGACGGACAGACGGACATCCTGACGGACGGACGGGCGGACATCCTGACGGACGGACGGGCGGACATCCGGACGGACGGACGGACCGACAGACGGACATCCGGACGGACGGACGGACACCGGACGCCGGACGGACGTGAGCAGGAGACATTAAAGGCTTTCGCCTTAAAAAGCTGTGCTTGCGCAGCTTGACTAAGCTCTGGTCACCCGTACAGCAGCAGTGACAGCATGAAACATATCGCCAAATCTAGCCATAGTATATACAATGCTTTTATCCAACGCAGTTATACAATCAACGATGTTGTGGTAAAAAAAACAGCAATGTACGTTTTTAAGTTACAATTGCTTTAGTAAAAAGAGTACATAAAGAAAAAAACATGTTCGTAAGAAACTACTGCATACGAGGAAACATGAGTAGTTCCAACGCATTTACATAAACAGATCTAGTAAGGTTTTTAAATGCGAAGCATTTCTTAGCGAACTTCGGCGACTTTGAGCGTATCTATCTATCTATCTATCTATCTATCTATCTATCTATCTATCTATCTATCTATCTATCTATCTATCTATCTATCTGGCTATCTAGCCGCCTACGACTTTGTGCTCTCCTGGCCGTATAGTTAATGGGATTTATACCAAATTTGGTATGGCATAACATGACTGTATGAAGAACACAAATGGCTGGTCATATCATGAAAATCATGACTACCTTGTCATGAAAAGTATGATTTACATGCCACGCTCATGGCGCGCTCGCGGCCGTTTCGTTAGCTTGACATACACCAAATTTGGGATTGAGTGACATGACTGTATGACGAACATAAATGACAAGTGGTAATATGAAAATTATGACTTCATGAGCGACATGACTTGCATTCCACGCTCATAGCGCGCTCGCGGCCGTTTCGTTATTGATATACACCAAATTTGGTATTGAGTGACATGACTGTATGGCGAACATAAATGTCAAGTGGTAATATGGAAATCGTGACTTCATGAGCGACATGACTTGCATTCCACGCTCTTGGCGCGCTCGCGGCCGTTTCGTTAGCTTGATATTACACCAAATTTGGTATTGAGTGACATGACTGTATGACAAACATAAATGAGAAGTGGTAATATGGAAATCATGACTTGTCATGTGCGACATGACTTGCATGCCACGCTCATGGCGTGCTCGCGGCCGTTTCGTTAGCTTGATATACAGCAAATTTGGTATTGAGTGACATGACTGTATAACGAACATAAGTGGCAGGTGGTAACATGAAAATCTTGGCATGCATGTCATCTACAGTGCCATTTACATGCCACGCTCATGGTGCGCTTGCGTCCAGTTCGCTAGCTTGACATACACCAAAATTGGTATATCGCGACGTGACTCTATGACGAACACAAATGACAGGTCGTAGCATGTAAAACATGGCATGCAAATTATGTAAAGCATGATTTGCTCCTTCCTGGCTGCTTCGCATTACATCGATTCCCAGAGTGCGTGGGATCTGCCGGCTTTTTTTAATAATGTTAAGAACGTCAACATTGTTTTGGTCTAGTTCATTTAGTGTAGTGGCAAGTACATAATCAAATTTTTCTTTCCCATAATGGGTACGCGAGAAAGGAACGTGGTATGGAGGGTGATACCTGAAAGGATAGGTAATTGCATTTGCGCGAAGATTCGCTAATACTTCAAATATTTCTGTTCTCCCTAATGTATATTTTTGTATGTTCTCAGTAGTTTATGTTTGTATATGTTGTGAACCTTCATAATTTTATGTTTCACGAATAAAGGTTCCGTGTGTTCTAGGAACGAGGCGTTTTCTATTGAACGAAGTGTTTTTTTCTGAATCAAGAATATTTGTTGTAAGTTTGATAATGTTGTGTTTCCCGTGTTTCCCCATATTAGTGTGCAATAATAAAAGTGAGAGTTAAAAAGCGCGAAATATAACATTCTTTTAATGCTAACTGGAAAAGTGTGACGGTTCTGCCAATAACTGCTCTGCCAATAAAGTTTTCACATGTTCATTCCAGGACATATTTTCTGAAAAAATTATACCGAGAATCTTAATCTGTTTCTCTATTTTGATTTGACATGGCCCAAGAGTTACACAGTCATAGATTTTCCTTAAAATGCCGGGGGGCACGGAACAACACGCATTTCGTTTTCGATGCATTTAGAATAAGCCTATTGAACCTGCTCCAGATCTCTAAGTTATGACAGAATGTGTTGCCCTTACGTATTCTGGTCTCCAAGTCTCTTCCCTCAATAAGTACTGAACAATTATCGGCATATATTATATATTTACAATCGTCACAGAATCTTACAATGTCGTTAATATTGAAAAGAAGAGAACTGACCCCAGTATGCTACCCTGAGGAACACCAAATTCAATAGGCCTAAGGTGGGATTTATATTTATTTAGCTCGACATATTGGTAGCGTGCTCTCAAATAAGATTTAATAAGTTGAAGTACTTTTCCACGTAACCCGTAATGTTCTAACTTCTCAAATAAAATTGAATGGTTTACCCTACCGAAAGCTTTACTAAAATCTAGAAATATACCTAGTGTCATGACCTTATTTTCAAAATTGTACAGTATTTCCTCTTTTTGAGCTAGAAGTGCGGTCTCAGTGCAACGTCCCTTTCTGAAGCCGAATTGGTAATCTGTTAATAAGTTGTATTTTCTAGTGAACTTCTCAATACGACAGTTTATTACTTTCTCTAGTCCCTTAGAAAAGATAGGCAAAATTGACACAGGACGATAGATGCTTAAGCTATTTTTGTCACCATTCTTGTAAATTACTGAGACTCTAGCTACCTGCATGCTGTCTGGAAAAATCCCAGTAGAGAGAGACATTATATATGTTTGTAAGCACTGGCGCAATTAAGTATATAACGTATTTGATTGGTTTTATTTCTAGATCATCCAAATCGCAGCTACGACTGTCCCTAAGCTTCTGATACAACATTGTTACAGATGTTGGCTTCAAGTACATTGTGTGGGATAATCTCGGAGTACGATTAACAGCTTCGTGACAGTAGGTGCTACTTCCACTTTCAACAAAGAAATCGTTGAATAGGCTGGCGAGTTCGTTTCCACCTGTCACTTTGCCATTTATGATGAGGTTGTCAATCGTATTATGCTTGGTATTCTTGTTTAGTAACTCGTTTATTTTCTTCCACACTTTGATACCACTACGCAGGCAATCGTTGTCAAATGCACGCTTATAATACTCGTATTTAGATTTTTAATATCTTTATTCAGCTTATTTCGAAACTTCTTAAACTCTTTTAAATCTTCCGGGATACGCGACCTAAGAAAGTTGTCAGAGCTTATTCTTACGCTTAATAAGCTTCATGCACTCACGTGTGATCCACGGTTTACGCACCCTTTTTTGTTTACGGTATGTCCACGATGGGAAGGAATCTAATTAATGCTTTCTGAAAGTTTTTATAAATACGTCAAAAAATTTTTATAAAATTTTTTATAAATTTTTATAAATATCGTATTTGGAGACGTGATAATATGTCTATTTTTTATGTAACATTTGGTCTTTTTTCATTTTTTTTCTTTGCATTTGTGGGGGGTACAAGGACGATAGTACTTTCTTATTGCTCCGTGCTTTCTGTTGATTCCATGTTCAAGGGACCGTGGGCCTCGACAAGCCGTTTTGTGGCTTTTAGCTCACGGCCCTCAACATCTCTATTGTTCTGAGTCTGATTTTGAAATAAAAAACGACTCCGATTCTGGTAGTAAAAAGTGAGAAACACGAGGCGACACACATAGGAAGTAAGGACAACAAGCGCCCACTTCCAACTAAGTTTTTTAATCAGAAGTGACACATATATACATACAGCACCCGGCCGTACAATGCATGCACAGAGGATATTGTCATACTTAAATTAACAGCGCAAAGAACGGACGCCGCACAAAGGAAACACACAGGACAAGCGCTGACTTCCAACTGGCGTCCGTTCTTTGCGCTGTTAATTTAAGTATGCATAACCAACTAGCCCAGTCAGCTACACTCTTAAGATATTGTCACACCCTTTTTGGCTCAAAAACCAAGGCACACCCACGGCACGTACTTCATGTTATCCGAAGATGCTAATTTCTTTATCGTGTAGCGTCACCGACGCCTGATTGACACATGCTTGCTACATGATACATGATTGACCCACATCCAACTAACCTCGCATACGCGCTGGAATCCATACAAAATCGTGCCGCTAGGTTTGTTCATTCGGACTATCCTTATCACAACAGTGTCACCGAACTTAAGTCGTGCCTTCATCTTCAAACCCTTGATCAGCGCCGCAAAACTGCAAGATTATGTCTTTTTCATAAGTTCTATCACCTTCTACGTCGTGAGGCTGACATCGAACCCTTGCATCGTTCTTAATCCCGTCATGACCACCCAAAAGCAGTTTATCCCCCGGCAGCCCGCACTACCGCCCACACGAAATCGTTCTTCGTTCAGACCGCAAAGGACTGGAATCGACTTCATGCCGACGTGGTGCACCACTCCAGCCATATATCTTTCAAGGCATCAATCGAAACCACCACGGACTAGTTATGCCCACCCCTCATGTATGTACCCCTCACGGGGCATTTCAGGTGCTAATAAATAAATAAATTAATTAATAAATAAATAAGGAAATTTTGTGAAATCGAGAGTTCGACGCAAACCCGTCTGGTTGGGACGAAACATGATGAATAAAACGCAAACACCAACCAAATAAAAATTTTTAAAAGAAACGACGTTTCATTGTGAACAAGGCTTCCGTATGGAAGCCGAAACGTCGTTTCTTTTAAAAACTTATATTTGGTCGGTGTTTGCTTTTTTATGCATCACGAAAATTTTGTACCTTGGGATAACATGAAGTATGTGCCATGGGTTTGCCTTGGTTTTTGAGCGAAAAAGGGTGTGATTTTTCTATGCGCATACACTGTACAGCTGGGTGCTGTATGGCGTCACGACGTCGACGTGATCACGACCACGTGACGACCACGTGACCACGTGACGGTCACGACCACGTGGTCACGTGGTCGTGACCACGGCCACGACCACGTGGTCGTGGCCGTGGTCGTGTTGCCACGACCACGGTCACGACCACGTGACGTCACGTCACGTGGTCGTGACGTCGACGAAGGCAACAGTCGGCGAGTTAAAGAAGAAACTATTTTGGCCGAACTTGTGGCCGGGAACTCAAGGTCAATACACGCTGGCACTGAGAGCGGCGAACAGAGCGTCGGCCGTCGATAATCTGGTCATCGTTGGGACGCACCGTCTTTTATACAGCGCGCGTCGAACTTTCTAGCCTTATCACTGTTAGTCGTGCAAGCTCTAGAATAAGCTGGTCGGTTCGCGTCCGGCGTGCAATCTTAACAAGACGATCTACTATAATCGCGAAGGTTCTCGAACACTAAGGCGTGGTCTGCGCCGAGCGTTACTGACAGTCTTTGTGGGCGAAAAGCGAATACAGTAAACGCGAGAATAAGAAACACGCGTGGCAGTATGTATGTTTCACTTCTGATTAAAAAACTTATTTGAAAGTCAGCGCTTGTTGCCATTACTTCTTGTGTGCGTCGTCTTGTTTTTCGCACTGCTTGCTACCATTGATCCATACCAACAGGCCCAGCTAACTACACTTCTCCACATGTCACAGGACTTGAATCCCGTCCTAAGTAACATGCGTATTACACATTTCATCAAATGGCAGTGAACAGTGCACAATCAGATCATGTGCATTTAAATATTTGCACCTTCATCACAGCTCTTTGATAACTGAACAAAATTATGAGATAAAATTTACTGGCTTTTTCTAGGCCATTCACCTATGGTTGTACTGCTCCAGTAGTGACTTCAGTATTGTGGGCATTTATTAGACCCATCCTCTTCATCTGTACATTATCATCATCATGCGTTCAGGCGTGCATCATCGTCGTCGTGTATCATCATCATCGTGTTGGGTTCAGCCTAGCTGTTCGTTGCCGGGTTCTCGGGCAAATAAAGGTCGTCCTAACCAAGACCTCATACGTGGTGGAGGTTGCTCTGGGATCCCCCCGTCCTCTACACGCCCACTCTACCCCCTGGAGCTTCGCTCAGGTCGCCGTTTGTGCCAGCTGTTCGGCAATATGTCACAGCACGACCAGGTCAGCGCTGCAGCCGTCCCCACTCCGGCACCGCCAGCCACGCCGTCTCACGTCGTCAACAGCCACCAACGTGAGCCTCATCTCTTCGCTGGTATGCGCGGAGATGTCGAGGACTGGCTGGACGACTTCGAGCGTGTCGGTGCTGCTAATCGGTGGGACGACACCTACAAACTAACTTACGTCTCCTTCTACCTTACGGGTGTGGCGAAGACGTGGTTCTTCAACCACCTGGTTGACATCTCCGACTGGGCTACATTCAAAGAAAAGCTTCGCCATGTGTTTGGCACTCCGGCCGTTCGTTCGGCTATCGCCAAGAAAACCCTCGAGGCTCGGAAACAACATCTCGGCGAGTCATACACATCCTACATCGAGGATGTTCTTGCGCTCTGCCGCCGTGTCGGACAGGGTGCGCCACATTCTCAAGGGGATCGCAACTGTCGCATTCAATGCGCTGGTCATCAAGAATCCGGCTACCGTTGCTGAGGTTGTGACAACGTGTCAGCGCCTCGACGAACTCGAGTCAGTTCGCCTACAACCGGACAGCAACGCAACACGTCCTACGGCGGACCCAGCCCTACGAGGCATGATTAGGGCGCTCATCCGCGAAGAATTGCAATCCATGGGATTCTCCCTGCCTCCAATATGTTCCAATGAGCCTTCTGCAACGGCGTTGCGTGATGTTACCAGGGAGGAGCTCACGTCCTTGACGCACGCGGCGCACCTGCAGCCCGCTGCCTCTAGTCTCCCACCAACATTCGCGCAAGTTGCCGCCGCGCCTTCAGGCACCGTCAACTCGACGTTACCACCACCAACATACGCGTCGGTTGCTGCCGCGCCCCCCGCGAGCTTCCCGTCACCGCCGCTTGAGCCCTCGTCTGCACATCTGACTGCGCTCTCTCCCGGTGCACCTCAAGCCAGCTACTACCCTCCTTGGCGATCGTCTCGCCCCACGTGCTATTATTGCGGTTATCGCGGGCACATTTCACGCTTCTGCCGCAGGCGCCAGCAAGACGAGCGTCGAGGGTACGACAGGAGCGAACGTGACTTATCCGGAGGAGCCTTTTACCAGGGCCGCCATTCTTCGTCACCTCCGCGTCGGTCTCCGTCTCCGCCTGCATCGCGGGACCTGCGTAATAGTCATCGCCCAACCAGACGCCGTTCACTTTCGCCCTACCGTCGCTCCTCGTCTCCGCTTCGGCCTGCCTCCCTCACCTCTGACCATCCTCCGGAAAACTAAGCGATGCAGTTTTCGGAGGAAAAACTGCATTCAAATCCCGGACTGAAATTCCTCCAGCGCGCCCTTGCAATATGATTTCTGTAACGGTTGAAGGACTTCACATCGATGCTTTGGTGGACACTGGTGCTACGTTTTCTGTTATTTGTGCTGATTTGTGTGCCCGTCTCAGAAAAGTCACGACGCCATACGATGGACCTACGCTGGTTACAGCCCAGGTTACTACAATTCGCCCTTCCGCTCTCTGTACCGCCCGCGTGATAATCGACGATATGCTTCACCACATTGAGTTCGCTGTGCTATCCCCGTGCTCTCACCAACTCATTTTAGGATGGGATTTTCTTTCGTCCGCTTCCGCGGCTATTTGCTGCGGACAACGTGTCGTCCACCTTACCGACACAGACTACTTGCTCGGCGACGAAATTTACAAGCCACTTCGCCTCATCACTGCTGCAGACACCGAGCTACCACCACGTGAACAGCGATTTCTAACAGTTGTGTCCAACGACATCGACACTGGTGACGTATTGGTCACCCCCCTCACCCCGTTGCCTTACTAAAGGCATAGCTTTTGCATCAGGTGTGGTTCGCTTCGACAATGGATCAGCTGTCATCGCCGCTATGAACGCAACATCAGACAAAATTCTGCTTCCGCAGGGCACCACGGTGGCCTGCGTTGCCGATCTCAAGCCTGTATGCATCGTGCCTCTTACCCCTGTCTCCTCTAAAGGCCATTCTCCTGATCATGCTTGTTCCTCCACCCTTACCGCAGCCATCAGCAGTGACTTGACAGATTCACAGAAGCAGCAGCTGCTTGCTTTGCTGAAAAAGCACGCAAACTCTTTTGATGCCTACTCGTCGACCTTGGGCCAAACTACCGCTGCAGCACATCGTATTCAGACCGACGGAACATCTATTGTGCACCGCCGCCCGTACCGCGTGTCTCTAGCCGAGAGGAAGATCACAGAAGAAAACGTAGCCGACATGCTGCAACGGGAGATAATCCGCCCCTCAGCCAGTCCTTGGTCGTCTCCCGTTGTTCTGGTGCGGAAGATGGTTCTGTACGATTTTGCGTCGATTACCGGGCGCTCAATAAGATCACTAGAAAGGACGTATACCCCATGCCACGCATTGACGACGCCCTTGATTCCTTACAAGGTGCGGAATACTTTTCGAGCCTCGACTTGCGTTCCGGCTATTGGCAGATCCCCATGCACGAAGAAGACAAAGAAAAAACGGCATTTGCAACGCCGGATGGCCTATACGAATTCAACGTTATGCCTTTCGGCCTATGCAATGCGCCCGCGACTTTTGAGCGCATGATCGACACTGTGCTACGTGGTCTGAAATGGAAGACTTGCCTATGCTATCTGGACGACATTGTTGTCTTTTCATCCACGTTCCCTCAACACCTGCAACGCTTGGATGAAGTCCTGACGTGTCTTGCGGGCGCTGGTCTTCAAATTAACACCAAGAAATGTCACTTCGCCAGCAAATCCATTAAGGTCCTTGGTCATGTCGTGAGCAAGGACGGAATTCGCCCTGACCCTGAGAAAACTGCTGCGGTGCTCCGCTTCCCTCGCCCTGAAAAGCCCAAAGACTTGCGAAGTTTTCTTGGTCTCGCGTCGTACTTTCGGCGATTTATACGAAACTTTGCCTCCATAGCTGCACCACTCCACAAGCTACTTGCTTCCGGTATGCCGTTTGAGTGGTCTGAGGAATGTGAATCGGCTTTTGTCATGTTGAAGAGGGCCCTCACGACCGACCCTGTACTTTCACATTTTGACGAGGACGCACCGACTCTTCTGCACACAGATGCTAGCGGCCACGGTTTAGGCGCCGTTCTCCTGCAACGCGACAACTCTTCGCGAGAGCGAGTCGTAGCTTACGCCAGCCGCGTACTCTCCAGAGCCGAGAGGAACTACACGATCACCGAGCAAGAGTGCCTCGCCGTCATTTGGTCTGTGCAGAAGTTTCGTCCCTATCTCCACGGTCGCCATTTTACCATTGTAACTGACCACCACGCGTTATGCTGGCTTTCCACACTCAAGAACTTGTCGGGTCGCCTCGGCCGCTGGATTCTGCGACTTCAAGAGTACGAGTTTGACATAATCTACAAGTCTGGCAAAAAGCATCGAGACGCCGACGCTCTTTCTCGCTGCCCACTACCGACGGCACCGCTCGGCGTTTCCCCCACCGCTTTGCACGACAAACACTCGGCGTCCACTTCTACGTCGGTTCCCTCTCTGGCTTCTATAGACCAGCTGGCCTCGGACGACGAGCAAGACTTTCCTTATCGCCAGCTGGCTGACCCGTACTGTCGGCGGATCATAGACTCCCTCGCTGGCACTTCCCGTCCACCTAACGCGAGGCTCCGTCGCCAACTCTCGCGATTTAAGCTGGACAACTCCGTGCTGTACCGCCGAATTTACCATCCCGACGGTCAGCGCTGGGTTCCCGTTCTACCCCGCTCTCTTCGCTCTCAAGTCCTCAGAGCGTTTCATGATGATCCGACTGCAGGTCACCTCTGTTATCATAAAACCTACGACCGCATTCGAAGTCGTTTTTATTGGCCTGGCATTACCACTAGCGTAGCCAGGTACGTTGGCTCCTGCACTATCTGCCAATATCGAAAACTCCCGACATCGGCTCCTGCCGGGGCACTACAGCCTCTTCCGTGCCCAGCAACACCATTTGAAGTAGTAGGAGTCGATCTTTATGGCCCCCCTACCAGCCACTTCCGCTGGCAACCGGTGGATCGTGACAGCTGTTGATCATTTGACACGCTACGCCGAGACAGCATCTCTTACTACTGGTTCATCTTCTGAAATTGCCGATTTCATTCTCCAAGCCATTATACTGCGCCATGGCGCTCCACGTGTTCTGATCAGTGACCGTGGCAAGGCCTTCCTCTCTCAACTAGTGACCGAACTTCTACGCGCCTCCGGCAGCACTCACAAGACCACTTCTAGTTATCACCCCCAGACTAACGGCCTGACCGAGCGATTCCATCGCACTCTTGCCGATATGATCGCCGCCTATATTTCCCCAGACCACAAAAACTGGGACGTGATTCTACCCTTCGTCACTTTCGCCTATAATACAGCCATTCAGCGGACAACCGGCTACTCACCGTTTTACCTGGTTTACGGACGGTCTCCTACCACCTTGCTGGACGCTTCTTTCCTTACGTTCAACGTAAATTCAGCTCCATCCTCTTCCGAGGAATACGTTTCACGAGTCGCCCAGTGTCGACAACGTGCTCGCATGAATACGGAAGCCCGACAGCAAGACAGGAAGATTATTTATGACGAATCTCATCGTGCTGTATCCTTCCGCCCTGGTGACGAGGTGCTGCTCTTGACGCCTGTTCGCACACCCGGTTTGTGTGATAAATTTCAGCCACGGTTTATCGGGCCTTACACAGTTCTGGAGCAGACTTCACCCGTGAACTATCGCGTGACGCCACTTGTAGCCCCAGCGGACCGCCGTTATCGAACTACTGAGGTTGTCCACGTCTCCCGCATGAAGCCCTTCCTGCGACGTTCCTCGTCACCTTGACCTGCAGCGGCCAGGCTGGCCGCTTTCACGTTGGGGGGGGGAATTAGTGTGGGCATTTATTAGACCCATCCTCTTCATCTGTACATTATCATCATCATCATGCGTTCAGGCGTGCATCATCGTCGTCGTGTATCATCATCATCGTGTTGGGTTCAGCCTAGCTGTTCGTTGCCGGGTTCTCGGGCAAATAAAGGTCGTCCTAACCAAGACCTCATAGTATTTCTACTTCCATTACATTTGCAAGTAGCACATTCTAGATGGGATGTTTTAGGGAACGCAAGTGCCTGTCACAAAAGCTTCACATCACTGCAAAATGTATTGAAAACAGCTATAACCAATGCACAAGAAGCCATGACGGCGATCTGGTGCAGGTGTATCTGGTAGGCGACGATGATAATTTCAAATTACATTGAGGAAAATCTTGTAATGGTGGGGAGAGTAACAGAATTTTTCCTAGTTGTGGCACCTCTTCTGTTTCACCCGCATCAGAACCGTAATCGGTCCACTTCTGTGGTGACTTTTGGCATCGCTTCTTTGGGTCACCTTCAGGGTCACTGGCCAGGTCAGAGGCGAACTGGCTACGATTCAGGTTTTTTCGTGTGTGATCACAGGTACGTGTACACGAAGAAATGACGAATATTCCTTTGTTTTGCATAATGCTCGCTTAAGCATGTACCTACCAAACAGTCCTTTCAAAGAAATTTCAAAGCATTTTCATGATTCCTTGGGGCGGCGGTGGGGGGGGGGGAGGGGTCGTTTCTTTGCCATTCTGCTGGATTTTTCAGCGTTTACATTAGGCCAATGGCACTGTGTATTCGACACCCATGTTCCCGGCACTATTTCAACTTCTTTTTCACCACGAATTCTACAATGGCATAGTTCATCTGAAGTAGAAAAAAATGCACTATTAGCATGAGGTTCACTTTCGTACGCTAAATAGCATACCAACATATTTTCGCCTAATCACCTGGCAGTAATATGTATGCAAGAATTGTAAATACAAATGTACTTTTAAATCAGCATGCAAAGTAAGATATATCCTAATTTAGAGGAGCTGAGACAAACCTGAGTCCAATCCTGGTGCCGGACAATTCCCAACCGAATTAAAAAGAATCCGCGTGATGATGGATTTGCAAAAAAAGAAAAAAAAGCCTGGGGTGTGGTCTCACTGGCGACCACAGCCAGTAATGCACTCCCTCGCCAGAGCAGGATTGGCCACCCTGGTGCAGTACTTGGCCACTACGTCCCACATGAATACACCAATTATCCCTTGGCCCTCTGTCCCCAGCGCCTACGAAGCAACTGACCAAGGAGGTGGTCGGACTTGCGACGAAGCGGAGGGTGATAAGAATCTCTGGGTTCGGACAGGCCGCCATTGGAATCTGAACTTGGCTAGGTTTCGCGCTAGAACGTTATCTAGTGAGGCGAGTCTAGCTGTGCTATTCGAGGAATTAGAGGGTGTTAAATGGGATGTAATAGGGCTCAGCGAAGTGAGGAGGACACATGAGGCTTATACACTTCTGAAGAACGGACACGTCCTATGCTATCGTGGCTTAGTTGACAGGTGAGAACTAGGGGTGGGATTTTTATCCATAAAAATATAGCTGGCAACATAGAGGAATACTATAGCATTAGTTAGAGGGTGGCAAGTATCGTAATTAAGTTTAAGAGCTACAAGATGAAGGTGGTACAGGCCTACGCGCCTACATCCAGCCATGATGATCATTTGGTTGAACGCTTCTACGAAGACGTAGAATCAGCAATGAGTAAGGTAAAGGCACAGTATACTCTATTGATGGGGGGACTTTAATGCCAAGGTAGGCAAGAAGCAGGCTGGAGACCATGCAGTGGGGGGAATATGGCATCGGCTCTAGAAATGTCAGGGGGGCAGTTACTAGTAGAGTTCGCAGAACGTAATAACTTACGGATCTAAAATGCCTTCTACAGAAAACGGGCTAACTCTAAGGGGACGTGGAGGAGTCCTCGTGGTGAAACTAAAAATGAAGTAGACGTTGTACTGTGTGCACACCCGGGGATTCTATAGGATGTGGAAGTAGTCGGCAAGATCCGATGCAGTGACCATAGAATGGTAAGATATCGAATTCGCCTACACTTGAGGAAAGAACGGCAGGAACTGATACACAAGAAGCCATTTAATGAGCTACTGCTGAGAGGGAAAGTACAGCAATTCAGAATGTCGCCTCAGAATAAATACGCGGCTCCAACCGAGGAAACCGACCTTAGCATTGACGCAATGAACGAAAATCCATTTAGTATCATTAAGGAGTGTGCATTGAAAGTCGGGGGGTGCAGTCATAAAACAGGACACTGGCAAGCTATCGCAGGAGACGAAAAACCTCATTAAGAGACGTCAAACGATGAAAGCTTCAAATGCAACAGACAAAATAGAGCTGGCGGATCTTTCGAAGTTAATCAATGGGCGTAAGGTAGCCGATTAAGGTGTAACATGGAGAGAATTGAGCATGCTGTAAGAGCAGAAGCCTAAAAGCTGTGAAGGAAAACTGTGCACAGGCAAAAATCAGATGTATGCATTAAGGGACAAGGAAGGCAAGGTCACAACCAATATGGATAGGATATTTGAGGTTCTGGAGGATTTCTATAGAGATCTGTACAGCAGCCGAGACAACCAGGATGATATCGTAAGAACCAGTAATAGCCCAGAGGAATCTGACATCCCACCAGTAACGACATAGGAAGTAAAGAAAGCCCTAGACTGAAGGCAAAGAGGCAAAGCCGCTGGTGAGGATAAGGTAACATTAGACCTGTTGAAAGATAGTAGAGAGGTTGTGTTAGAAAAACTGGCCACTCTATACGAAGTGTCTCTTGACGAGTAGGGTACCAGAATCTTGGAAGAATGCCAACATCATCTTAATCCATAAGAAAGAGGACGTCAAGGACTCGAAAAATTGCAGGCCAGTCAGCTTACTGTCCGTTTTCTACAAGCTATTTACAAAAATAATAGCTAATAGAATTAAGACGACATTAGAGTTCAATCAACCAGAGGACCAAGCAGGATTTCGCACAGCCTACTCAACTATAGACCATATTGTCACGACTAAAAGCCAGCAGGAAGAACGACAAAGTGACGAGCACGAGCAGCAACCACCGTTCCTCGGAGGAAGATGACGTTGGCGCGTCTGCTCTTGTGATCTGTTAATACAGACCTTGTTTTTCCTTGTCGCACCGTGGTCCTGCGTCCTGTTCTTGACTTCAACGCTTGAGGCTCAACACTCCTCCACGGAACGGCACTGCCAGTCCGACCCCCCCAACCCGTTCCTGCAGTGGATACGTACTGATACGCTTGTCCACCGCTGCAGTGGGCGAGTGCGAGGTCTAAGTCCCGAGGCAATCCCTCAGGAACTTCCCCAGCCAAGGACTCCGCCTGGAGAAATGGCAACCGCCGGCGCTTCACAGCTGACTGTTGAGCAGCCTCGGATTCCCGAGACTTTCTACGGTGAAGTTTACGAGGGCGTGGAAGATTGACTCGAGCAGTATGAGCGAGTCGCCAAGGCGAATCATTGGACCATAGAACAGAAGCTCTCGCGTGTCTACTTGGCCCTGGCAGACAGCGCTCGTACGTGGTACGAGAAGCGGGAAGCCACACTGACTTCCTGGAATGAATTTCGGCAGCAACTTCTCGGAACCTTCGCAAACAGCGACCGTCGCGATTCTGCTCTGGAACTCATCGAGTCGCGCATCCAGAAGCCTAATGAGAGTGTCGCCATGTTCGCGGAGGATATGACCCGCCTGTTTCGCCGAGCTGACCCCGAGATGCCTGAAGATAAAAAGCTCCGACACTTGATGAGAGGCGTCAAAGAACAGCTGTTTGCTGGTCTTCTACGCAACCCGCCAACAACCGTAGCGGAGTTCATCAAAGAGGCTACGACCATCGAGCGAGCACTCCCGCAACGTTGCCGATACCACTACCGGTCAAACAACGCGTCTGTCAGCGTTTCTGCTTTGACTGCCAGCAATGAGTGTTCCCTTCGTGAGCTCATTCGTGAGGTCGTTCGTGAGGAGATCCGCAACCTCCTTGTGACTCCGCAAGAAGCTGCGGTGGCTTCTGGTGCAGAAGTTGTGCGGCAAGAAATCCGCCAAGCGTTGTCGTTGCCCGAATCTCTCCCAGACCAGCGGTCTGTAAACTACGCATCGGCCGTCCGTCGACCCTCTCCAGGAGCACACAACTCGTCACCTGTGGCTTACTGCAACGTCACCACAGCGCCGCCTTACAACGAGCCATTGACCCCAGCGTACAATCGGCCACCGCCGACTCCACGGGCTGATGTGCCTACGGAAACATCGCCGCTCTACCCTCCGCCGACATCTGCAACTTGGTTGCAAAGGATGCCCAGCAGTCGGCCATTCGTTCGTAAGACGGGCTTATGGCGCACCGTCGACCACCGTCCACTTTGCTTTCATTGCGGAGAAGCCGGCCACGTGTACCGCATTTGCGCGTATCGTGACCACAGATATCAGACCTTTCCCCGACCTTCTCATGCTCGTTTCGATAACCGACGTGACAGCAATAAATGCCCACAAACAGAGCCCCTCCGTATGCCACATCGTCGACCCCGCTCTCCGTCCCCTGCGCCCAACTCGCCGCACGCACCACCGCACTTACGCCGATGCGGTTCGGAGCAGATCCCCGAGCCCTCGTCGGGGTAACTAACAGCAGCGACCTTTGGGGGAAAGGTTGCCGCCCGTCGAGATGCTACAACACCCCCACCGTCTTCAATGCGACTCGATACGACGGACGATACGACGGGCGATACGACGGACGATACGACGGACGATACGACGGACGATACGACGTCTCCGAAACCAATGGAAATTGTAAGCGCCAACCTCGACGTTTGTATAGACGGACGCCCAGTAACAGCGCTGGCAGATACTGGTGCGGATTTCTCTATTATTAGCCGAAAACTCGCCGACTGCCTAAAGAGAGTCACAACTTTATGGGCGGGCCCCAACATAAGAACCGCGGGTGGTCAATTGGTGACACCGACAGGCAAATGTACCGCTCGAATCAATATCGGTGGTTCGGGTTTTGTGGCTACATTTGTAATTTTACCGGAGTGCTGCAAGGACCTGATCTTGGGCATGGATTTCCTGCGTGAATACGGCGCTGTCATAAACATCCCTAACAGATCGGTTACCTTTTCGATGGCGCCAGGTCAGATTTCAGATGGACCACTGTGTACAGATCAGCGACGTAAACCTCTGCGCGTGTTCGACGACGACGTCACCACGATCAAGCGCACTCACCGCGGTCAAGCGCACTCGTGCCTGTGACATGTGACGTGTCAAGCACCACTGAGAACATCGCCGAGCAAATTACAACGCTGCTATTCAGCCATGGGCTGTCTATTGCAAGAGGCGTTGTGAGCATAAAATGCGGACACACGCAAGTCCTTGTTACGAACTTCAGTGCTGAGCGCCATCTTACGAAAGGTATGGCAGTCGCTTACATCGAAGAGCTCGCCGAGGTGACAGACTGCATGACAGTTGAACAAGATGATTCAACTGACCTGCCGCCCGTTGACGTTGGCCCAAGTTTGTTGCCAAGCAAAGCATCCTGGAGCTTATTAACCAGCTTCAGGACTGTTTCTGTTCGACGTCCAGGGTTTGTCAAACACCATTGACGAAACATCGGATCATAACGGACGACATGACCAGACCTATAAGGCAAAACCCATACCGGGTAGCTCCGCGGGAACGAGAAGCCATCGAAAATCAGGTGCGACAGATGCTTCAAGATGACGTTATTCAGCCGTCGAAGAGCCCTTGGGCTTCGCCGGTAGTATTAGCGAAGAAAAAAGACAGCACCTTACGTTTCGGCGTAGATTACCGCAAGCTCAATCAGGTCATAAAAAAAGACGTTTACCCGCTACCACGTATAGACGATTCACTCGATCGACTACGGCATGCATGTTATTTCTCGTTGATGGATTTCAGGAGCGGGTATTGGCAGATAGAAGTCGACGAAAGAGACCGGGAAAAAACAGCATTCGTGACACCTGATGGCCTTTGTGAATTTAAGGTACTTCCCTTCGGCTTGTGCTCAGCACCGCCAACATTTCAGCGGCTAACGGATACCGTACTATCAGGCCTCAAGTGGCAGACGTGCTTAGTGTATTCGGACGACGTCATTGTATTCTCTGCGACATTTTACGAACACATGAAGCGACTGCACGCAGTATTTCAAGCTATACGTTCTGCTGGACTAACGCCTAAGCCGGAAAAATGCCACTTTGGCTTCGAAGAGCGTCTGTTCCTGGGACATCTTGTCAGCAGTGAAGGTGTGCGGCCTGCCCCCGAAAACATAGCTGCCGTCACCAATTTTCCAGCGCCATCTGACAAAAAGGCGGTCAGACGATTTTTAGGACTGTGCGCTTAGTACCGACGCTTCATTCAGAATTTTTCACGCATCCCCTCGCGGTTGACCCGCCTTACCAGAGACGACGTCGCATTCGTATGGAATGACGAACAACACAAAGCGTTCAACAAGCTGCGGCAAAGCCTCCAAAAGCCACCAGTCCTTGGCCACTTTGACGATGACGCCCCGACAACGGTGCACACCGACGCCAGCAATGTCGGCTTAGGAGCTGTACTCGTGCAGTGGCAGGACGGCGCCGAACGAGTAATCGCTTATGCGAGCAGGACCCTTTCTCGCACAGAAGAGAATTATTCCACCACGGAAAAAGAGTGTCTCGCAGTGGTGTGGGCGGTTATAAAATTCCGCCCATATTTGTACGGCCGTCCTTTTAATGTTGTCAGCGATCATCACTCCCTCTCTTGGCTGACTAATTTAAAAGACCCATCAGGACGGTTGGCGCGCTGGAGCCTCAAGCTTCAAGAATTCGACATGACTATTGTCTACAGATCGGGGAAGCGACATTCAGACGCCGATTGCCTCTCTCGGGCGCCATACGAACTGGCGAATGCAGAAGACGACGACGCAGCCTTTGTCGGAGTTGCACACACGGCTACTGTCGCACAGCTGCAACGAGACGACCCGGAACTGGAGCCCATCATTCGTTTTCTAGAGGGTCGCACTCCAGCTGTACCGAAACTATTTGCGAGAGGACTGTCGTCATTTTGCTTGCGCAACGACGTCCTCTATAAGGTGAACTTCACGCCGAACAGAAACGACTACTTACTCGTCGTCCCAACATCTTTAAGGAGCGAAGTATTACAGGCATGCCACGGCGAACCAACATCCGGCCACTTGGGTTACACGCGAACGCTGTGCAGAGTGAGGCAGAAATATTACTGGCCAAGACTGACGGCCACCGTTCAGCACTACGTTCGGACGTGCCTTGACTGCCAGCGCAGAAAAGTCCCAGCCGTCAAACCAGCAGGCCTCCTCCATCTTATTGATGTACCTGGTATTCCATTCCCCAAGTTGAAATGGATCTTCTAGGCCTATTTCCAACATCGTCGGCGGGTCGCAGATGGATTATAGTAGTCACAGCCTACCTAACTCGGTACGCCGAAACCAAGGCTCTGGAGCGGGGCACGACAAGTGAAGCAGCCAGATTTTTTGTAGAGAATGTCGTGCTGAGGCATGGCGCTCCGTCGGTGGTAATAACTGACCGGGGAACTGCATTCACAGCCGAACTGTTACAGACAGTTTTAAGACTTAGTGGCACATCTCACCGGCGAACAACGGCGTATCATCCGCAAAGGAATGGTCTGACAGAGCGCCTCAACAAGACACTTGCGGATATGCTTTGCATGTACGTCGATGTGGAGCATAAAAACTGGGACGAGATCTTGCCAGATGTCACGTTTGCATATAACACGGCTCATCAAGAAACAACACGAATGACGCCCTTCCGTCTCCTCCATGGCCATGAAGTCACAACTATGTTAGATGCTATGTTGCCACATGAGTGCGAAGGCGCCGAAACGGACGCTGAATACATCACCCAGCTTGCCTAAGAGTCCCGACAACTTGCACGCATACGTATTCGTCGCCAGCAGAACTACGATTCAAGACGGTATAATCTTCGTCACCGACCAGTCTCATACGAGCCGGGAGAGAAAGTTTGGGTCTGGACTCCCATTCGGCGTCGTGGGCTCTCAGAAAAACTGTTAACACGATACTTCGGGCCGTATAAAGTTCTACGACGTCTCACTGATGTTAATTATGAGGTTGTTCCCGATAGTGCGCACTACTCAAGACGTCAAAGGCATACAGCAGAAGTCGTGCACGTGGTTCGGATGAAGCCCTATTTGTCCGAATGAACTCATGCGCTGCGAGTAGAAACCGCTGTGATTATAAAGCATCGCGACGATGCTTTCTTGGAAGGGAGGCTGATGTCACGACTAAAAGCCAGCAGGAAGAACGACGAAGTGACGAGCACGAGCAGCAACCACCGTTCCTAGGAGGAAGACGACGTTGGCGCGTCTGCTCTTGTGATCTGTTAATACAGACCTTGTTTTTCCTTGTCGCACCGTGGTCCTGCGTCCTGTTCTTTACGCGTTGCGACAATATTCATACTATGAATGGGGTGATAGAGAAATACGCAGAATACAGCCAACCCCTATACATAGCCTTCATAGATCACGAGAAGGCATTTGATTTGGTCGGCATATCAGCAGTCATGCAGGCACTGCGTAATCAGAGCATCGACGAAGCCTATATAAACATAATGTAAGAAATCTACAGCGGATCCATAGCCACCATAGTCCTCCATAAAGAAAGCGACAGAATCCCAATAAAGAAGGGTGTAAAGCAGGGAGACACGATCTCTCCAATGCTATTCACCACGTGTTTACAACAGGTTTTCAGGGCCTTAGATTGGAAAGAGTTAGGGATAAAAGTTAATGGAGACTATCTTAGTAACCTGTGATTCGCTGATCACATTGCATTGATGTGTAACTCTGGGGACGAATTGCAGCTCATGATGACTGAACTGGACACGGAAAGCAGAAGAGCAGGTCTAAAAATTAATATGTATAAAAGAAAAGTAATGCACAATAGTCTCGGCAGAGAACAGCGCTTTGCCAAGGTGGCGAGACACTGGAAGTTGTAAAGGAATGTGTCTACTTAGGACAGGTAGTAACTGCGGAGCCAAACCATGAGAGTGAAATAACTGGAAGAATAAGGATGGAGTGGAGCACATTGGGCAAGCATTCTCAAATCATGAGCATATTCGGCAAGCATTCTCAAATCATGTTTGGCAGCAGTGGTTGCGGCTAGAGGACGACGCTCTAATTCCCTGCTTCTGCACTATACAGGTTGGTGACAGCCAGTTCGTTTCAAGGACGATCACCTATCCGCCGGTCGCCAACGTTCACTCAGTGACCCGCTGATCGCAACTGCGCAGTCAGCACACGTGCCTAGGATACCTGCGTCATCGTCGCAGGGCTACCCTCACCACCGACGGAAAAGACGTCACTGAACTGCTTGGCCTGCCACGCATAGGCGCCTTGGTCCCTACATTTTGGCAGCAGTGGTTGTGGCTGAAGAACTGACATTTGGGCGAGTTGGATTTCGTTAATCTAGCTGTTTGATGTCATCGACGTGTGCCCACGTGGGTTAGGTTGTGCTATAAAGTGTGTTTCCATTGTTAATAAAATCAGTTTTCAGACAGCGCTGGTGTTCGTGTCCCTCCTTTTCCTGTGTCTTCGTCGTTTTGCGCTGAAAACCACATCATGATTAGTGGTTGTGGCTAGAGGACGTCGCTCTAATTCCCTGCTTCTGCACTATAGAGGTTGGTTCTTTACTTATGGTTTCGTCTTTGAACCCCTTGCCGCTCCCACTGCTGCCAGCAGTTTTTGTAGTTTTAGCGTGGTCTTCATTGCAGTGTTTTTAGTGTTTCCTAGTGGTACTGGTGATTATTTAAGTGTTCTTAGCATTGCATCATGCCAACCACGGCGGAGCTTTCAAAGCAAGTCGAGCTACTTCGTACTGAACTTGCAGAAATGAAGGATAGCTTGCAAATGCACAGCCAACTCTACGAGTCCGTTAAGAGTAGAAAGGAAGAATTGGCCAAAGAAAACAAAGAGAATAAACAACTAGGTAATCGGCTGGCTTCCTTGGAACAATACTCACGCTTAAACAATGCCCGAGATAAAAGGCATTCCTAACACAGAAGGTGAAAGCAGTGTCGCTGTAGTGCAGGCGATTGGCGACAAAGTAGGGTGCCCCGTCGAACCCAAGGACATTGATGTCGTCCACCGTGTCCCGTCAAAAATGGATCAAACATTATTGCGAGATTTTCCTCCAGGGCAAAGAAAGCAGACTTTGCTTCCAAAGCACGGTAAGCACGAATTACGACAGGTGTCATTGGTTTTCGCGAAGAGACGGACAGGCCCGTGTTTGTTAATAATCATCTAACCCCGGAAAACAAGAGGTTGTTTGCTCGGGCTTTGGAACTAAAAAAAATTAGGCAGATCCCAAGTACCATGCGAATCGATGTTATTCGAAGCATACGGAGGTAAGGTGACTGGGTTGTAATTTTTTTATTTAGCGAAACGATATGAAATGACGCTAAAGATATGTACAAATGTGGCACGCACAGACATGTTGAAGAGTCGCATATGTTTCATATAACCAGTTCTTTACAGTTGTGTAACGATGCCAACAGAAACATGAGTATTGCCAACACCAGAAGCCGTAAGCTGATATGTTGAGCTTGTGCTTGCAAGGATGGTAGCCCTCAATAGTGCTACGTAAACCAACTACAGTAGATGGCGCTTAATTATACAACTGACGTTAACCAGACATGACTGCGTCGTCATAGTACGTATGTAATGTTTATAAAATTATATAGCCAGCGCTGCAACCACAATATACGTTTCACCAACATTACGCCTGCCAAAGCAGTTTCGAGACCTGACGTGGCTCTTTGGTAGAATGCTTGATTGCCACGCAGAATGCTTGGGTTCGATCCTGCGGGGACTCTGATTTCTATTCTTTGTATATCTGGCGTCAACGCCACCGATGTCCGTTTTTCTTAACGCTGTCGCCTTTAAATTACCAGTGTCAACGCCACCGATGTCAGTTTCTCTTAACGCTCTCGCATTTAAGTTACCAATGCCTGTTCTCGCTGTTCCTGGGTAGATATAAATTGTCCAAGTCCGGTGGCGCATACCCGCATTCCGCGGCCCGTGGTATACGGATATGAGCCACACGTGTCTGGAGAACTGAGTGTGACGACGTACGCGAAGGGATTTTCACGTTATTCATGTCATGACCAGCCAAAGTGAGTTCTAATGCCATGACGCTCCCCCCTTAGTTATTTTCCTTCGTCCATGCTCAAGCCTAATAACTAAAAGAAGAAACACAGATTAGGTTAGGCGAAATACACGTTATGCGCGATGATGAAAACGCTGTCACAAGCTCATCATTTATCAAGGCGAAAGCCTTGTATGTCTCGCGCGAAGGTGGCCTTGGTCGAAAAGCTAGCTCAAAAAATCTAGTGGCCTCTCAAGTGCGAAGCTGTGCGCTAACTTCGCCTTTGCGGCCTTCGCGTACAAAAAAAAGTAATAAAAAAAGCAAAGCGGCGTTTGCGCGATATGAATTACACGTTTATATAGTCGCGCACGATGGCTTTGGTATTCAAGCCGTGTTAGGCGAATGTATCAGGGGCAACGTGAATTTTTTTCCTGGTTTCTAGGCGATTCACGGTCCCTCGGTTCTTTCCAAGTCAACGTGCTGAGGTAGCCACAATTTATAATATTGTCGCAACGTCCATACAGAGGTCACAAAACAGTGATCGAGAGAACAGCAGCAGGTCGGTCTTTCTAGCGCACCGCGCCAGCGAGTTCTTCGCTGCTCTTTCTACCTTCTGTACACAGCATACGTGCATTTGTGCTGTCGTCTTTCTTGCACCACGCACGTGGCGATATATTAAATGCGAAGCATTTCTTTGCGCACTGCAAGCACTTTGGCGTTTCTATCTATCTATCTATCTATCTATCTATCTATCTATCTATCTATCTATCTATCTATCTATCTATCTATCTATCTATCTATCTATCTATCTATCTATCTATCTATCTATCTATCTATCTATCTATCTATCTATCTATCTATCTATCTATCTATCTATCTATCTATCTATCTATCTATCTATCTATCTAGCCGCCTACGTCTGGGTGCTCTCATGATAGCCTCCTTAACTTGAGGTCGACCTATGTTATTATGGGAGGGTAAGATGATTTGACGAATATGTCTGTCTGGTCGTGATTTGAATAGCGTGAAAATACCGTCGCGTACGTCGTGAAACTGATTTCTCCAGACACGTGTGGCTCATACCTGTATACAACGGGCCGCAGTATGTGGGTATGAGCCACAGGTGTTTGACAATTTATAGCTACGCAGGAACGGCGAGATGGACATTGGCAATTTAAATGCGGGAGTGTTAAGAACAACTGTCAACGGCAGCGTTGACCCGACAAATGCAAAGACTCTAAGTCAGAGTCCCAGTAGGAATCGAAACCACGCCATCTGCGTGGCACTCAAGTATTCTACCACATAGCCACGTCAGGTCTCGAAACTGCTTTGGAAAAAGACCCTATGCAGGCGTACTGTCGGTGAAACGTCAATTGTATTTGCAGTGCTGGCTATCTGATTTTCAAAACATTACACACGTACTTCTATGATGACGGAGTCATGTCGGGTTAACGTCAATCGTATACTTGAGCGCCATCCACTGTAGTTGGTTTACGTAGCACTATCCATGGCTACCATTCTCGCAATCACAAGAGCTTCTATCATCTTACGGCTTCTGGTGTTGCTAATATGCATGTTTCTGTTGGCATCATTACGCAACTGTAAACAACCGGTTATATGAAACATCTGCGACTGTTCAACGTATATCTGTGCGTACAACATTTGTACATATCTTTAGCGTCATTTCATAACGTTTCGCTTAATAAAAACATTAGAACTTAGTCACCTTACCTCCGCACGCTTCGCATAACATCGATTCCCGTGGTACTTGGGATCTGTCGAATTTTTCATTTGTCATCCATCTTTTAAATTTTTGCTCTTAAGTGCGCTTGAAAAGTCTGGGATGCGTGAGAGAGTGCTATGAAAGAATGAAAGACACAAACTTACGGGCCAGCCCAGAACCTCTACGGCAGGAGTCTCAAACTCACCTCAGCCAACGGGCCGCAGTCGCGCAATTTAGTCCTCCAAGGGCCGGGTCAGTGATGCAGATAGCAGCGGGGGGGGGGGGGGGGGTGTACAATTTGCGAGAAAACGCTGTCATTTGCAAGAAAGCCTTCCCATGTCTCATATACAGGTCATTACTGAAGGAGATTTGGTGCTAGGATTCCAACATGTCGATACCGATCTCCAGTATAATTTTCGTTTCATGGTTCTGTTTCAAAACACGAGGAACACGTGGGATGCCTCACTGAGACAATGCCTTAAACCAATGGGTTTGTGTAGCTCACGAACATACTTAATAAGAAAATAAAAATGGGGCGAACACACTCATGGGCGGGCCGCAACCAAGAGCCTCACGGGCCGCATGCGGCCCGCGGGCGGCGTGTTTGAGACCCCTGCTCTACGGACTACGAACTGGCACATATACACGTTGTCCTGCTACATCTTTTTCCGGCTTTTAGTTTTCGCACTTCGATGAGTATTAACGTGAAATATATTTTCGCTATAGCCAAAGCAAAATGTAGTGCTGAATGACGTCGAGGATTGCCCTCAAGCTGATGATGAGAACAAAAGGAAAGTAAAATGGTAAATGACAGGCCAACATAGATGCAGTCAGGATAAAAGCAGAAATTTAGGATTTTCTCTGACAAGTAACACGATGCTTTCAAACAAGAAGAAATTATAGACGTGGAATGATGACTAATACCATAACCACACTGATCTACGAAACAGCAATTTGTAGATAAATCACCAAGGCAAGCATTAAATAAGTCCAAAACAAAAAAAAAGATAAATAACAAACGACAACGCGTCAATATTAGGTACCAACTCAAGTGATCAAGTATATTAGCAGGACGTAGAAAGTAGAACACCACTATGTTAGCTGACGCAATCACTTACGGTTGCTCACCGCACAAACTCATTTTCTCAAGTACTAGCAGAAATGTTGCTCGTGGTTTATTTGCACATGTCACTGTTCCGAGGAAAATTAGTAGTCGAAACAGTGCTACACTCGAAGAAAACAAAAAAAAAAAGATTCAACCCGACTCTCTTCGGTAGTTCATTTGACCTCTTTTGGAAGCTAGACTCAGAAAGTGTGACCTAACTTTTCTGCATCTGTCCATTGTGCCTCGTTTCGATCGGCTAGCATGTCGAAGACGCCACGGTATGAGTCAAATGCATCGCGTGGCTGGCGTTTGGCACCGTTCGCGTACTCTACCTAGTGGTAGAGTGGTTATCACTAGAGGCCGGATTTTTAGGCACTAAAAAATCGCGTTTTAGGCTCCAAAAACAGGCAGACAAAACACAGTTCTAGGCCCCCCAAAATCGTAAATATAGGCACAATAAATACTTACAAAAACTCAAATTTTCGAAGATAGGTCTGCTTTCCTGTGTCTACAACTGGAAAGCAAACAAATTTTATAGTTTATGATGGCACAAAGGCGTCAATGGTTTAACTAGCCATGCTATTGTCCGTTTTCCCGCATGGTTTCGAGAACACGGTCTCTTCTTTTATTGTCCAGCATTGGTGAGTTAGGTGTCCACCGTCGAATAAACACGCTCCTGGGTCTCTTTCTTTTCGGCATTTCTGCGAAGGGCAGCCCAGGAGCCAATATCCAGACCGCTAAAAGGCATGAATGGTCTTTTAGCCTCGTATTGGCCTGGGGTAATCGCGCAGGGTCAATTTATCCTCTGTCTGTGAACACCTTAAAGGGCCCCTTACCAGGTTTGAGCATTTCGAGCTGGCAAGCGTAATGCGTGCACTGGACGCTAACGATCACGTCTGCCAAGATTTGCAACGCTACGCACCCCGGAAAGAGGTGAAATGTCAGACTATAAACGCCGCTTGCCCTTGATCTCACGGGCGCGCGCACCAATATGGAGGAGGTGACGTACAATAAGGAATGGTCCTGCGTACGTCAGAGTAGTACGTGACTCTGCGAGAATGATTCGAGGCGACATCTGTAATTTGTGCAATCTGTTGCTTGAATAGAACAATGAAAGTTGTAGAAATATTAAAACATACAAAATGGAATCTGTGTGCGTTTTTATTTATTATTTTACTTCGAATCGAGCGCAATGCGAGACTAAGCTACCTCTGTTTCATTTGCGTCCGTGTTCTCGCCGTTGCTGCGTCGTGCCGGCGCCATCCCTGACAACGCTTGGCGTGTTTTTGATACATTGTCTATTACAGCAGTTCCAGCGGTGCGACGCCCTGTGTCGTGGTAAGGATACATCATCCATGCCAGCCTCTCCAAGCGCAAAAAGGGATCTATCCCACACAAACGGGCACTACACTAGAACGCCGAAACGATACAACACCGCTTGTGAGCACGACCTGGCTTGGGCTTGTCAAGCGCACCCAGTGTAACCTTGCGTGCGCATGACGTTGATGCGTCTACGTCGTGTGATCTTCCGGCTCCAAGTTGCTCCGATACCGAAGAGGGCAGGGAAGAAATTTGGCTTGCCAGTGGCAAAGGTTTCAAGCTCACCTACCAGCATCATGCTTTCGCGACTCGTAATGAACCAATCAAAAAGTTATTGTGGTACAAAGCTCTTCATTGGGCACGCAACAACTTCCAGTGTTTGACTAAAGTTTCTTATGTGACCTGGTGAAGCGCCCTTTAAAAAAGTAAATTACAAACGAAACAAAAGCCAAATGCACATCTGATTTTTTTTTACCTGCACTCTACATTCTGACGGCACTCCATGCATGGTTTCGCATTCGTTCTCCATCTTCCTGCTGCTGCACAGAGGTACCTACTGTTTTCTGCCCCCCCCACCACACCCACGTCTTCAAGGAGGTGCTTCAATTCCTTGGGAAAACTGGACTGGAAAACCGGCTGTAAAAGCCGCCCTCCACGTCCTCGGCCACGAAGCCACTCTCCTCTTTTCTCCTCTCCTCTTGCTACCTTTATTTTCCTCTCCCCATTGCACTGTATACGCTGGGATGTGCTCCCATTTAGGGTTGCAGAAATAGCGCATTTTCCTCTCCTCTTACTCACCCTGCCCCAACCTTTCGCGGCATGTCAGTGCGGTGGGATAAAGTGGCCGGCGCGTCCCATTTCACTGCTCGGTTGCTAACCGGAAGTTTGTTGAACTAGGGAACTAAGTTGTGGCACCCCATATAGTTCCGAAGCGTCAATTTTGCCCGGTAATATGAATTACGGTCTCAAACTGTACTCGAAAGCAAAATTTGAGTTTAAATAGTGCTCATATGGGCGCCGTTTTTTGAAAATAGGCATTTATAGGCACTTATAGACATTTAGGCACAAATCCCAGAAATAGGCATTTATAGGCACTATAAAAACACTATAAAAGCCCTCCCTAACCCCTAATTCGTGCTCATATATCAAAGTGGCACGATAGGAACGCAAGGAAAAAAATAGGCATTTGCCTATAATCCGGTCTCTAGTTATCACCTCTTCAATGAAGGAAGACAGGACGGTTTCTTTATTGCGGTATGTTCCAGACAAATCCATTGTTTCTTTATTGTTGCGGTCTCTGAAGTGGAACTTCAGCTGGCTACGCGCTGTTCGCAACACTTCATCTTCCTGGAGAATGTACTCGTGAAAGTTGACGCACTCCACGCGGAAGTTTTGCTAAAGTGGCTAAAGCCCCGCAGCCCCCCGCTAGCCACCGCAACATAGCTTCGTGCGTGCAATTCGTGCTAACGTCGTGTTCCGTAGTGTGACGCGCGTTGTTGGGCTCGCGTTGGATCACTCAAAAATTTTCAACTGGATGGTCCGGAACAAAGCCGGGTCATATAGCTGTCCGGACAGGGATGGTGCGGGACTCGACATGCTGTATGAAAATTCGGGACAGTACCGTAAAATCCGGGACGGGTGGTAACCCTAAGTGTACTAGAACTGTTGAGTGGCGTGGACACGCCTCGCCGCCTGATGCCTTCCGCGTCGACATATATGCTTGCTTCATATATGCCTTTGAGAGATACCGCTAACTAATTTTTGTAACCGAAGCGACTGCTGCAACGTACGAAAATTACAAAAAAAAATGAAAACGGGCTGATTGCAACAGTGAAGATTCACGATCTCGGTGTAATTGAGCCGAACTAATTGCTCGGCTTGTTGGTACATTACTGCCAGTTAACTAAACGCCGGACGACCGTCAGAAGAAAGGGCGCATGAAGCAGAAAGTGCGTGCCTTATTGATTTCTTCTGTCCTGATGCTTTCTTCTATTGGTGATTCGGCGTCTATAGTTTATTCAGAGTAACTGAGCCGCTTTACAGGAATTTAGCTATGCTCAGAAATCTGGGTGCATATATTTTATCCTGCAGAAAGCAGGCCGAATATTTAACCATGGAGACGCTGTGTGTACGGTGCGTCTCTTTACAAATGCGCAGAGTAAATGTGACTCTTTGGACATTACGGGGGCTCAATGTATGGTATCGGAAGCCAAACGTAACTGGACCACGATGAAGTAACGGTCGTCCTCCTCAGGGGCGTTGCAGGGCTGTTGTTGATGGGGCAGGACGGGGAGGTGTAACTTTACTGGCCGTATTAATATATTGTGAGCATTGTTCATACCCTTCATCATCTCACCTGTACATACTCATCATCACCTCTCTGGCCTGGGTTGTGGGGCAGAGGCTCAACGAATAAAAAGAAGTGTCTTGTGGCCTAAACGTTGCCTTACAAGTGGTGGATTGTGCTGTCCGGTCCCTCAATCCTCTCGCTCTACCGGTGCCTCTACGACTCCCACTCCAATACACCCCTGGAGCTCCGTTCCGGACGCCGTTTGTGCCAACAGACCTCGGCCATGTCACAAGGCGAAAGCTCCAACGCTGGCGCATCCTCGACACTCGCGCCGATGGGAACCCCTTCCTGCTTGGTAACCACCCCTCAGAAGGATCCGCCAGTGTTCGCTGGACTTCGTGGAGACGATGTTGACGACTGGTTGGAGCAGTACGACCGCGTGGGTGCACTCAACCACTGGGACGACCCTGCCAAACTCGCTCGCGTCGCCTTCTACCTGACTGGTGTAGCAAAGACTTGGTTTTTCAACCACGAGCTGGACTTCGTAGACTGGACCTCCTTTAAACACCAGCTACGACAGATTTTCGCAAACCCTTCCATCCGGTCAGACATCGCGAAAAAGAAGTTAGCGGAGCGTGTACAGCAAACCGGTGAGTCGTACACTTCTTACATAGAAGATGTCCTCGCCCTTTGCCGCCGCGCGAACAACTCAATGACCGAGACTGACAGAGTGCGTCACCTGCTCAAAGGCATTGGGGCTGCGGCATTCAACGCCCTTGTAGTGAAGAACCCCACTACAGTTTCCGAAGTCATCGCCACGTGTCAGCGCCTTGAGGAGCTCCATCTGCTACGCTTGCAGCCTGACACATCTCATGTTAGCGCAACAAATGACAGTGACCTACGAGCGTTGATTAGGTCCATCATACGCGAGGAACTTCAAGCACAAGCTACCGCTAGCCCTTTTGAGCTCCGTACGACGTCTCTTGGCAGCAGCCTCCGCAACGTCATCAGGGAAGAGCTGGTTGCCATGACATGTGCGGAAACTCCCAGGCGTGACCCTGTGCTGACGCCGACTTACGCTCAGGTTGCGGCCCTCGCATCTACTCAACAGCAACCACCGTACGCGCCCACAATGGACGAGTCGGTGAACGTTTTGCCACCACGAACGTCGCTTCCGCCTCCGAGCGCCTGGCGCCCACCTCGCCCAGTTTGCTACTATTGTGGAATCCGTGGCCATATTTCCAGGTTTTGCCGACGCCGTCAACAGGACGAGAGACGAGGTTATGACTACTACGAAAGAGACGAGTTTCGTTCAGCGGTTCCACAACACGGTCACTCCTACCAACGCTACGAACGTCGCTCACCATCTCCGCAGAGCCTCGAGGAAGCCGGTGGTGCCCGTTTCTCGCGTCGCCGCTCTCCGTCACCGATGCGCCGCTCCACTTCTCCCCTTCGACCAGCTACTTCGACCACCCCGGGCCATCGCCCGGAAAACTAAATAGTGCAGCTTCGGGAGGGAAAGCTGCATCTTTCGGACTAAGTGAAACTCCTCCGCAGCGGCCCTCAAATGTACTGTTAGTTTGTGTTGAAGGTGTATGGACCCAAGCATTGGTAGACACGGGTGCAGCGCTTTGCGTCATTAGTATTGAACTGTGCGCTCGCTTACGAAAAGTAAAAATGCCTTGTACTGGACCTCCCCTTCGGTGTGCAAATGCAGTTCTTGTTCAGCCCGTCGGTGTGTGCACAGCGCGAGTTTTCATCGACGGCATACTTCATCACATTCAGGCTCTCGTTCTGCCGTCATGTACCCACGCACTTATTTTAGGATGGGACTTTCTGTCTTCAGCATCGGACGTGATATCTTGTCGTCAGCGAGTCGTTCATATGGCGGACACGGAATTTTCATCTGATGACGACGCTCGCAAACTACATTTCGTCACGGCGGCCGATTGTACCATTCAACCTGGCGACGAGAATGTTCTCACGTTGACGTCCGATACAATCGTTAATGGTGATGTGTTTCTCGCTCCATACGATCGGTGGCTGTCCGGTGGGACTGTAATTGCGCCCAGCTTGGTCAGGTTTCATGACAGCAGAGCGTTGGTCACTGCACGTAACACTACATCTCGGCCACTTGTTCCCTCCCAAGGTACCGTGGTGGCCTGTTTTGCTGACACCCAACCTCTTGCCTTGATGCCTCTTCACACAGATGTACCACTGTCGCCAACTACTAATGATGACCATGCGACGACCACAGCTTTAACTGCCACCATCAATCCTGACCTACCTGCGGCGCATAAGGAAGCTTTCTTAGCACTACTTCGAAAACACAGTGCTTCTTTTGACGTCCGCTCCAAGCTTTTGGGGCGCACTTCCGTCGCAGTGCACCGCATCGAAACCGAGGGCAATTCGATTGTACGCCGCCGTCCATACCGCGTATCATCCGCAGAGCGCAAGATCATCGAAGACAACGTCATGGACATGCTGAAACGGGACATCATTCGGCCATCGTCCAGTCCTTGGTCTTCGCCTGTTGTGCTGGTCCGGAAAAAGGACGGCTCGGTACGATTTTGTGTCGATTATTGAGCGCTTAATAAGATCACGCGCAAAGACGTATATCCGATGCCGCGAATTGACGACGCCTTGGACTCACTTCAGGGCGCCGAATATTTCTCAAGTCTCGATCTCCACTCAGGGTATTGGCAAATACCTATGCATGAAGCGGACAAGGACAAGACGGCCTTTGCAACACCCGATGGCCTCTATGAGTTTAACGTAATGCCCTTCGGTTTATGCAACGCTCCGGCAACGTTTGAGCGTATGATAGACACAGTTCTTCGTGGCCTTAAGTGTAAAACCTGCTTATGTTATCTGGATGATATCGTCATTTTTAAAGACGATAGTCTTTCTTTGGATACCTAAACGGAGAAATTTTGGTCTGTCTGTTTCTCTGTTTGTCGGCACGTCGCACGATTCAGTTAGCTGGCCAAAGTTTAACCCCCCTGCCTTACGACCTCTAATCTTGACCGAGGGGCATGTGTTCATACGGGTGAGCATGGGCAATTAAAAATCAAATATTACGCATACCTGAGGCACGACATCAATACCTTAGTACTATTCACAGTGTTCCTTTAAAACAAAATCTATAGATACGTAATTATAAAGATCCTAGTGTTTATTACGCGGCGCTGAAAATGCGCCGCTGTGTACAAAACAAGTCTCCGCCCAGTGATTTAACTTCGACGCTGTGGTGCTGCCACCTGGCAGCAACATAGTTCAACACAAGCCGATGTTCCCCGGTAGCGCTGTAGATGGCGTCCTCTTCTGTTTTATCAATGCCAGCCAGATGCGGCTGATTCATCGTAGAAGAGCGCTGTCTCAGGCAAGGCAAAACATATGGCCGCTTGATGAAATACGACCCACTCTACAAGACATGATCAGAGAACGCAGAGAAAAGACCGACGACCAAATTTCAGCGGAGAAACGCCGGCGTCCGTCTAAGCGTGCCCGGAAAACGTCCGAAAAACGAGCCCAGCGGCTAGCCCAGCTATTAAATTGTGGTACTCATGCCGCTCATGCAGTGCAGTCGGCACAAGACTATCGTCTTTCGACGACATTTGCAGCGAAGCACGCAGATACGCGGCCAATTTTTTCTTCCACTTTCCGTCATCATCTTGAACGGTTGGACGAAGTTTTGACGTGCATTTCTAACGCCGGGCTGCAACTGAATACGAAAAAGTGTCATTTCGCCAGAAAGAACATCATAGTGTTGGGCCACCTTGTTAGTAAAGAGGGTGTTCGCCCAGATCCTGACAAGGTAGCTGCTGTGACACGCTTCCCTCGTCCTGAAAATCAAAAGCAATAAAGTGCCTCCCCCGATCGACAGCTGCATCGTAAACAATGTGTAAGCTGACAGGCAACAATAAGGCGTGACTCCTCACAGTAATTTTTGAAAAGGCCTTTGTGGTGTTGGGGTGCCTTTACTGGAATTAGGAGCGGCGAAAGCACAACGAGCGAGAGAGCAGCGGTACCGTAGTCCAGTACCGTAATTTCGTTCCGTATTTCCGTAAGACGCTGCGCCGTGCTCCCTATTGGGTTGCAGAAATTAGGCGTCTCTTTCTTCTTCTAACCACCAACAACATCATATTTCCGTAACTTGCTAAAACTCTTTCTCGAACGCTACACTACCAAACAAGCAGCGCCCACCGAGAGGGGAGACAGACAGGAGGTGCCGTCGCACCAGTCACCGCCGCGCCGAGACGCGCCGACGCGACGGTGCGCCGCGCCGTGATGCCAGCTGCGTGATGTTTGACGTATCCGGCAGCGTCAGCAGCGTCTTCGACCAACGCCACGTTGCTTCGACATGCTAGCCGATTGAAATGCGCCGCACGAGTGACAGTTGTCTCTTGAAGAAAAGTAAAATCTCATTTTCCGATTGCTGGTTCTGCTTCCTGTTTTCTAACAAACTGAAACGCCTGTTACTGAGCTGACACTACACCACAATAAAAAATGCCCCCCACCTCCCCGAAGGGAATCGTGAGGAAATGCGAATGCATTTCGCGCGCGCTTCACTCCATCTATATATGGTCGTTGTGGTTCGAAGAAGGAAAAGGCGCCTAATTTCTGCAGCCCGGTCGGGAGCACGGCGCAGCGCCTGTGTTTTTTTTTTGTTTTTTTTTATCGCGGTAGCTTCGCTGAGCTCCCGCGATGCGAGCGCCCTCACGCGCCAGAGCGCGCTCCTCCTCTCCACTTTGCTAGGGGCGAGGATAAGCGCGCGCGCCCGCAGCTTTTGTTATGGGAGAGAGAGTGAGAGCGGAGAGATAACACCTGCCGGCGCGCGGACACCTCCTGAACCTATCCTCCTCCCCGCGGACAACGCCGGACAACGCCGCCTGACATAGCCCGACTAAGAAATGCATTCGCATTTAAAACTTTTTTGTGGCCTCATATCGCTTGTCTAGTCAACTGCCGCTAGATAACAACGTCAGCACCATTAGGGCTTCTCACTTCCTCAGCGCGACCACTCACTGTGTGTGTTTCTGTGTGTGTGTGTCTGTGTCGCCGTGTTTCTCTGCGCGGCATACCTACTCACGCTCATGAGTTCACACATGTTCATACTCACGACTACTCACGTTCATACTACTCACACTCATGAGTACTCACGTTCATACTCACGCCTACTCACCCTCACGAGTGCTCACTCACGTTCACACACACGACCACTCAAGAGTGCTCACTCGCGTTCATACTCACGCCTACCCACCCTCATAAAGTGCTCACTCACGTTCACACTCACGTCCACTCACACTCATGAGTTCTCACTCACGTTCACACTCACTTCTACTCACACTCATGAGTGCTCACTCACGTTCACACTCACGGCGACTCACACTCATGAGTGCTCACTCGCGTTCATATAGGCGTACTCACCCTCATGAGTGCTCACTCACGTTCACACTCACGTCCACTCACACTCATGAGTTCTCACTCACTTCACACTCACTTCTACTCACACTCATGAGTGCTCACTCACGTTCACACTCACGGCGACTCACACTCATGAGTGCTCACTCGCGTTCATACTCACGCCTACCCACCCTCATGAGTTCTCACTCAAGTTCGCACTCACGACCACTCACACTCATGAGTTCTCACTCACGTTCACACTCACTTCTACTCACACTCATGAGTGCTCACTCACGTTCACACTCACGGCGACTCACACTCATGAGTGCTCACTCGCGTTCATACTCAGGCGTACTCACCCTCATGAGTGCTCACTCACGTTCACACTCACGTCCACTCACACTCATGAGTTCTCACTCACGTTCATACTCACGCCTACTCACCCTCATGAGTGCTCACTCACGTTCACACACGCGTCCACTCAAACTCATGAGTGCTCACTCACGTTCACACTCACGTCCACTCACACTCATGAGTTCTCACTCACGTTCGCACTCATGACCACTCACACTCATGAGTTCTCACTAACGTTCACACTCACTTCTACTCACACTCATGAGTGCTCACTCACGTTCACACTCACGGCCACTCACACTCATGAGTTCACAATCACGTCCAGTCACACTCATGAGTGCTCACTCACGTTCACACTCACTACCACTCACACTCATGAGTTCTCACTCACGTTCACACTCACGACCACTCACACTCATGAGTTCACACTCACGTCCACTCACACTCATGAGTGCTCACTCACGTTCACACTCACTACCACTCACACTCATGAGTTCTCACTCACGTTCACACTCACGACCACTCACACTCATGAGTGCTCACTCATACTCAACTCACCACGTTCAAATGAGTGTGAGTGAGTGTGAGTTGAGTGCACTCATGAGTGAGTGCGCCGAGCTATGGGCAGGACAGATGTGCAACTTATCGGCAACAGACCTGTTGACTTGACCCAGGAAAATATTACTTAAAATCGGTGCCACCCTAGATCCGATGCAAACACCGGATTTTTGGACATAAAAGCCCCCTTTCCATTCCACACACAGACCGCAAGTAAAACGTCAGCAAATCTAGAAAGCTTTCCAAGGAAACGCCACAACTGTTAAGGAACTTATCTTTATCGATGTCCTCAACAACACAAGATTTAACACTCTGCAGAAGTTTACCATGCCGTAAGGAATAAAACATGTCCTCGATCACGATGCTGAATACCGAACATGAACCAGGGTTATTAGTTCTCAGAAAATCCACTACACCTTCCGAGTTCTTAACTGTAAAAGGGTCGACTACATTGAGGGCTTCCAGGTGCATCTGCAAGTAAGTCGAAATCTCACACAGCCAAGTCCCTTTTTCTGATATAATGGCTCTGAACGGGGAATTTAGTTTATTGCTTTTCACTGAGAAAAAAAATTCCCCATCTCCCGCTAAAGGGAACGATGTGTGGATGCGAAGCAGCGGGGAGATGGTCAGCTTGAGCGGGAGGAACGTCGCCGCTCTCATTTCCCGGCAGCGGTCCGGGCGCTCATCGCGGCGCTGCACAGGAGAGAGAATGAGGCGCGCGCGCTCCGTCATTTTCATACCGCGGAACTACCTAGGCGCCCCCCAGCGGAATATGCAGTTGTCACACCACCTGTCGTGCCCGCCGCTGCGTAGAGGATTCCTAGAGGAAAGGACGGGGGGGGATCGTAGGAGAGGAGAAAGAGGCGACGTGCATGCGCTGTGGGGGGTGTGGGACGCGGGAGCAGCTCCGTGGAGTAGAGGATTCCTAGAGGAGAGAGGGGGGAGAGGACGCGGATGCGCTGTGAGGATGCGGGACGCGGCCGCCGCTCCGTAGAGTAGATGATTCCTAGAGGAGAGGAAGGGGGGTGAGCGTAGGAGAGCATAGGGGAGGGGACGCGGGGGGCCGTTCCGTAGAGTAGAAGAGTCCTGGAGGAGAGAAAGGGGGTGAGCGTAGAAGAGAGAGGGGGGAGGGCACGCGCATGCGCTGTGGTGGTGTGGGACGCGGGAAGGACTGAGTCCCCTCCAAACACATGCAAGCAACATTAAGGAATGGGGTCAACCTGGGCGACAGACACCACCTGCCTAGCCATTGCTAAGCAGCCTCTCTGTGCTCTCGGCCATGACCCAAGGAATGGGGTCAACCTGGGCGACAGACACCACCTGCCTAGGCATTGCTAAGCAGCCTCTCTGTGCTCTCGGCCATGACTCTGATGACTGTAGTAGGGTTGACGGCCTTCATATTGTTACGGGGAAGAAGCTATATACACAGCGTATATTTAACAACAAACGTACAACGCTGCTGCAGACCAAGCGCGCTCCGCTCAGCACTTCGTCGTCATCATCTTCTGCCATATTCGCCCGTGACAATACCCGCCGGCGGCAAAAGCACCGCCCCGGTGCTATCAGTTCTCGGGGCGAGAATGGTATGGCTTAAGTCGCGAAACATGAACTATGTCGCTCGTGGTTGAGGTTGTGGGCGACCTAGGATTGAGTGGAGCTGTCTCATAGGTCACGTCAGTGACCTTCCGTATGACGCGGTAAGGGCCAACGTAACGGGACATCAGTTTTTCGCATAGACCAACACGTCGTGATGGTAACCACAGCATTACCAGTGACCCCGGTGAGTAGTGCACCTCGCGGTGCCGGCGATCGTAACAGCACTTTTGATTAGCCTGTGAGGCAAATGAGCGATCCCGGGCGACTTGGCGGGCGATGTCAGCACGAGCCAGCGCATCACGAGCATAGGCAGACGAAGAGTCTGTGGCAGAGTGGAGCATGGTATCGATGGGTAACGGTGGGTCATAGCCAAACAATAGGTAAAAAGGTGAAAAGCCAGCTGTGTCGTGACGCGAGGAGTTATATGCAAAGGTCACAAAAGGTAGGTTGATGTCCCAATCTCGATGGTCCTCGGAGACGTACATTGCCAGCATATCTGTCAGGGTGCGGTTCAGCCTTTCGGTAAGGCCGTTCGTCTGTGGGTGGTACGCTGTAGTGAACTTGTGGTGTGTCGAGCAGGATCGCAGGAGGTCGTAGACTACTTTAGATAGGAAACAGTGACCGCGGTCCGTGATCAACTGACGGGGAGCACCATGACGCAGGATGACGTCGTGAAGAATGAAATCGGCTACATCTCTAGCGCAGCTGGTGGGAAGCGCTCGTGTGACGGCATACCGCGTGGCGTAGTCCGTAGCGACGGCAATCTATTTATTACCAGTGACTGATTCAGGAAAAGGTCCGAGAAGGTCGAGGCCGACTCGAAAGAAAGGTTCATCTGGTATTTCGATGGGCTGAAGGCTACCAGCAGGCAACAGCGTAGGGGTCTTGCGCCTCTGACAGAGGTCGCACGCCGCCACGTACTGTCGTACAGAACGGTAGAGGCCAGGCCAGAAGAAGCGCCGGCGGATGCGGTCATACGTTCGTGACACCCCTAGGTGTCCAGCGCGTCATGAAGCTGCATCAAAACATCCGAGCGGAGATGCACAGGAACAAGGAGCAAAAGCTCAGCACCGTCAGGACGGGCGTTGTAACGGCGCAAGATGTCGTTATGAAGGACGAACATCTGTAGGGAACGGTCAGGGTGTGGAGATTTCAGACCATCTATAATAGATCGCAAAGATGAGTCGCGGTGTTGTTCAGCACCTATGTTGGCGAAGTCTGTAATGGAGAGAACGAGTGGTTCGTGTTCATTTTCCTTCGTTTCAGGGGGGATCGACCGGGTGCCGTGACAATTCAATTCAATTCAATTTTATTTTCCAGTATGTACATGCTGGATGGTTGCGTTGGGTTAAAAGCTACGTAAGTAGCTTGACGGGACCCAACGACCATTAGTATACAAGGCAGTAACGACGAGTTGTCCGGTAAAATGATTAACATGAAAAGCAGCAAATAGCAAGTACATGTACAGTGGTTAACACGAAATTCGAGCCATAGCTGGAACTGCTCAAGAAGAGAAATACAACTGCAGGAATTATACATTTTACAATGACGCTACAGTAAGTAAAAATTCTACAATACTAAGACAGCAATGCTAGCTATATAGAACACAAAAAAAGATGAAAACGCTATCTATATACCGCATCAAGAAACTCCTGTCAATAGAATAAAAATCATAAGAGAAACAAAATATGCTATATAGTATGTACTTATGTACTTATAGTATGTACTTACATTACATTGCAACTGAACGAAATATAAGCGCGTCTTTTTTACTGAATATGTCGTTATTTTCATATTTGTTCAAGGCAGATGGTAGATTATGTACTAATGATTGATATTTGTAGTGTGTCCTGAAATGCGGAACTAACCATGACTCAGGGTTTCTCGTGTTCGCGTTAATTTGACGACGCTCTAATGATGCCAATTGCCTTATGTAATTCCGGAGAGATTCTGAAGCGTATTGTGCAGTATGCAACAAACGAAACGTATATAAGTTGTTAATGACGTTGTACTTCGGAAACGCTTCTCTAGTGCTTGAATAATAGTCTAGGTTGCCAATATAGCGAATAACCCTCTTCTGTAGGATTAGAAGTTTACATGTGTTAGTTTTAGTGGTTGTGCACCATACTAAAGCGCAATAATATAAATGTGCATTAAATAAAGCATTGTGAATCTGCACTTTGGCCTTAGTAGGGAGTAGACTACGACATCGTGATAGAACGCCAGTTACGGAAGAGAGCCTTTTAAAAGGTAATTTACGTGCATGTCCCATGTAAGCTGTGAGGAAAAGTACACGCCAAGAATTTTGTGACTGTCAACTATTTCAATTTTCTGACCTTCAAAAGTGATAGCATTATTCAGCTGCAGTAGTTTGTTCTTAGAGCGAAAAATAATTATCTTAGTTTTCTTCGCGTTGATCTTAAGTTGATTTAGCTGAGACCAGTTAGATAACTTCCCCAGCAGTTCATTACATTGCACGGTTAAGTTCAGCACCTCGTTTCCTGATATTATGACAGTGCTGTCATCAGCGTATATGATAAATTCAGCGTTAGTATCAATTTTTACAATGTCATTTATGTAGATATTAAATAAAAGCGGTCTCAACACACTTCCTTGTGGCACGCCAAATCTGTTCAATAGAAATGACATTGACCGTTCACGTAAACACCCTGGTATCGGTTACTTAGGTAAGATTTGAACAAAGATAAACAACTGCCACGTACTCCGTAACATTCTAGTTTATCTAATAAAATATCATGGCTTAGACAGTCGAACGCCTTGCTAAAGTCGATAAATAACGCCAGCGTATAGGTTTTCCTTTTTATATTTTTTATTATGGTTTCCTTGATAGACAGTAGGGCTGTTTCTGTTGACCTATGTTTCCTAAATCCGTGTTGTGCGTTAGTTATAACACCGAACTTATCCAAAAAATTAACCATACGATGGTGTTTAATTTTCTCTAGACCATTTGAAAATACGGGTAACACCGAAATTGGCCTATAGTTGTTGGGGTCATTAGGGCTACCTCCTTTCAGAATGGCCGAAACTCTGGCGTACTTCATTGCTTGGGCAAATACGCCCGTTTGAAGTGTTAAATTGAATATGTGAGCAAGAGCAGGGGAAATAGAAGTTATGCAGTGTTTAATAGGTCCTAGTTGTAGGTTGTTGATATCCAACGCCTTAGTATTTTTTAAGGACTTAAATGTGGCACAGACTTCGTATTCATCAGTGGGTTGAAAATATATGCTGTGTACAAGAATACTTGCATTTGTTTTTCCCGTTGTTGTAGCGCAGATGGGGTCTGCAGAAGGAACGGCAGCGTCAATGAAGTGTTGGTTAAAGTGATTTGCAAGGGCCTCACCTTTCAGCTCACTACCGTCATGAAGTATGATATTTGGAACACCCAGTTTGGTCCGGCGGCCAAGAACATCATTGATTATTTTCCATGTCTTATCAGGCCTCTGCTGTGTGGCCGTTAAGAAAAGTTGCTCGTAATAAGCCCGTTTGGCATGTCGTAGATCAGAATTCAAGTGGTTTCGAAAAATTTTGAATTCCTTTAAATGTATTTCAGAACGCGACCGCAAAAATGAATGATACATGGAATTTTTACGTGTGATCATCTTCAAGTGTTCTTTAGTTATCCACGGCTTCCTTGCTTTTTTGGGCGATTTTATTTGTTTCATAGGAAAATGTTTTTCCTATATTTTTAAAAATATTCCTATGAACTCATTGGCGTCCGTTACCTTCAAGACAGAAGACCAGTTTTGCTCCATTATATCAGCATTAAAGGCGATCAGCCCACTCTCCGTTATACGCTGTACAGTGAATGTTTTTGTTTCATGATTTTTAATTCTTTTTTCGTTTTCATATACAGCATAGACAGGACAGTGATCACTAATGTCCGAAGCAATTGTACCAGCAGTGTATATCTTGGTTTCTACATTTATTACTAAGAGGTCGAGACATGACAATGTGCAGCATGTAATGCGTGTTGGGGAAGAAATTAGATTCTTGAAACCACTTGAAGACAATAATGTATCAAATTCTCTGGAGGCAGCGCTGTCTTCTAGAATATTGATGTTGAAGTCGCCACCACACGTCAAGTGAAAGTTGTTTTTGCAAATAAAGTCAAGGAAACCTTCGTAGAAGTCTAAGAAACGCCTAACACTTCCACCAGGTGGGCGATAGGTAACAGCGAATATTTCATTTTTATCTGATATGGTAAGCATTTCATAATCTTCCGTTGACACGCAATAATCATCTACCATAAGGCATTTCTTCTCTGTAGTCACAAAAAGCGCAACACCCCCTCCACGTTTTTGTGATCGATTTAGAAAGAAACCATCATATCCAGGCAGCCTCAACTTGCTACTACTATCTGTATACCAGGTTTCAGATAACATTAGAATATCCAGCTTAAATGAGAATTGATCTAAATACAGTAAAATATCATCCTCTTTGTTCAATGCAGAACGAGTATTAATATGCAGAACTGATTGACAAGACGGGTAACCAGATTCAATTGCAGAAGGTGACGCTAACTTTAGATATGCGCCGTCGTTATCCATTTTGGATGATATGACGCAGTATTCAGTCTAGGCCGTCACCTGCGCCTAGGAAGTTGCAAATGACGAACCCGAAAAAACCTTATCAATGTCATGTTCACTCGGAACGTGCACGGCGGGCGTATCGTCAGTTTGCTTTGCGTAGATTTTTCCACAGCAGTCGGCATCCCTGTGAAGCAGTCGGCATCCCTGTGAAGTTGTCCAGATTTGTAGGATACAGAAAATGTGTACTCTTGCAAGCGCAGCGCCCATCGACCGAGGCGTCCCGTGGGATCCTTGGGGGAGGACAGCCAGCAAAGCGCGATGGTCTGTAATAACCACGAAGTGCCTGCCATACACGTACGGTCGGAATTTCGCGATGGCCCAGACGAGTGCTAAGCACTCGCGTTCTGTGACAGAGTAATTCTGTTCCGATGGCGACAAAAGGCGGCTTGCGTATGCGACGACCCGATGCATACCCTGTTGTCGTTGTGCAAGCACTGCGCCTATGCCGTGACCACTGGCATCGGTACGAACCTCCGTTGTGGCAGAAGGGTCGAAGTGTGCCAGAACTGGCGGATAGGTGAGGATGTGAACGAGCGACGAGAAGGCATTTGCTTGTTGTTGGCCCCAGGTGAATGCGACGTCCTTTTTGAGCAGGCAGGTCAGAGGACGGGCTACTTCGGCGAAGTTCTGGACAAAACGATGGAAGTAGGAGCACAGTCCAAGAAAACTGCGGACGTCCTTCGCCGAGCGGGGTGTGGGGAAATCGCGAACTGCTCGGACTTTGCCAGGGTCTGATTGTACACCAGCAGCGTTTACAAGATGGCCGAGTACGCAGATTTGGCGTTGTCCAAAGCGACATTTCGACGAGTTAAGCTGAAGGTTAGCCCGTCGGAAAACATCAAGCACGGTGGCCAGGTGACTAAGATGGTTTTCAGAAGTAGTAGATAAAACAATCACATCGTCCAGATAGCAAAGACAGATGGACCACTTCATTCCTCGAAGGAGCGAGTCCATCATACGCTCGAAAGTCGCGGGAGCATTACATAAGCCAAAAGGCATTACTTTAAACTGATAAAGTCCATCAGGAGTCACGAAGGCAGTCTCCTCTCTGTCTTGGTCATCCACAGCGATCTGCCAGTACCCTGAGCGCAGGTCTATTGAAGAGAAATATCTGGCACCGTGCAAGCAATCGAGTGCGTCGTCAATGCGCGGGAGAGGGTACACATCCTTCTTCGTGATATGGTTGAGGTGGCGGTAATCAACGCAGAATCTCCAGCTATTGTCTTTCTTTTTAACAAGTACAACGGGAGAGGACCAGGGGCTGGAAGAGGGTTCGATTATGCCCTTACGAAGCATTTTATCCACCTCCTGTTGTATAACAGCACGCTCCGAAGCTGACACATGGTAGGACCGTCTGTGAATGGGCCGAGCATCACCTGTGTCGATGCGATGGGTGACCACTGATGTCTGGCCCAAATTACGGTCGCCAAAGTCGAAGATGTCCTGGTAGGCAACGAGGACGCGGCGGAGAGCAGATACTTGGTCTGAAGTGAGCTCGTCAGACATCATTGGCGTGAAGTGGTCGCAGGAGGAAGGTGATAATGTCGGCGATTGAAAATCTGGTGGCGAATCTGTGGTCAAAGCGGAAACTGTATGGTCGGCCAGATGTCAGATGCGCAAGTGATATCCCGCGAGGAAGAACTTGCACTGAGAAGCCGAAATTGAGGACGGGAAATGAAGTTTGATTGTCTGCTACTGTCACCACCGTGTTGGGGAGCACGAGGTTGCGCGTCATGGCGACGTCGGGAATAGGGGCAACAACATAATCACCATCGGGTACCGGTGGGAATGGTGAGAGCTGAGCTTGAACTGCGGCTTGCGGCGGAAGGCGAAGAAACTCGAGGGAGCGTAGGCGGGGCGTGTCGGCAGGGGTGGTATCCGAGTACGACGGGAGTTCCAGCTGAAGAAGTCCTGCGGAGCAGTCGATAAGGGCAGCGTGCGTGGCCAGAAAGTCGATGCCAAGGATGAGATCATGCGGGCAATTTTCGAGTACAGCAAACAGCACTGAGGTGTGATGACCGGAAATGGTGATGCGTGCAGCACACATTCCGAGAACATCAGGAGTACTCCCATCGGCGATACGGACGGTAGTAGTAGTCGCGGGCGTCAGAACTTTTAGAAGGCGGCGGCGGAGGTCTGAGCTCATGACAGATATTTGGGCACCAGTATCAATGAGAGCAGTGACAGCAACGCCATCAACGAGCACTTCAAGAAGATTACATCGATTGTCAGGAGCAATGAGAGGATTTGCAGTCCGGGTCGTGTATGCAGCGTCACCTCCGGGGGCTGCACCGGCTAGTTTACCGAGTGACGGACAAAGGGAGACCCAGAGCGGCGACGTTGGGGCGAGGGGGGACTGACGACGCTGGGGCGATGGGGAGCGGCTGGGCCGATGTTCTGAGAAACGTTCCGCACCAGTCTCAGTGCGGAAGGACGGACCACATGGCGTATGTTCGGAGCGGGGTCCCCAATTGTAGGAGCTGGGTCGAGGTGAGGAGGTCCAACGGCTGCGGCAATGGCGGGCGATATGTCCTATGCGACGGCACGTGAAACATATGGGTCGATCATCAGGTGTACGCCATTCAGCTGGGTTTCTTCGAGGCGGGAAGGTTGGGTTCGGAGTAGCCGCCGCAACGACGGGAGGAGCCGAGACAGAAGTCGAATTGGCAGTTTGGAAAGTCGGTGAAATGCCCATATTCGCGATCTCTTGGTGGACCACGGCCTGTATTAATGAAACAGGAGCGAAGCTGTTTCCCGTAGTGCTGTCGCTAGGCATAACAGGTGCCATAGCCTCGAGTTCCCGACGGACAATCCTGGTGACGTTTTCCGGAGCTGTTGGTTGACGGAGCGTGGGCAAATCTTCACAGCATGACGTAGCTGCCGTGTTGGGAAGACGGTCAAACCGGTGAATGATGCGCCTACTTTTGGCCTGTTCAAAGCGACGACATTCCGCTATGACCGACTCCACAGTCGAGCAATCCTTGCACAACAGGAAGTTGAAGGCGTCATCGGCAATTCCTTTCAGTATGTGCCCGACTTTGTCCTCTTCAAGCATTTCCTTGTCTACCTTGCGGCACAAAGCCAATACGTCCTGGATGTAAGCGATGTACGACTCCGTGGACGTCTGGGCACGGATTGCGAGCTCTTTCTTTGCGGCCACTTGCCGTCCGATAGGCTTTCCAAATAAATCACGTAATTTCTGCTTGCAGACATCCCAACTAGTCAACTCTTCTTCATGCGTCTCGTACCAGAGTTTTGCCGTGCCGCGCAAGTAGAAGAGGATGTTCGCCAGCATCATCGTTGGGTCCCAGCCGGGGTCACTGGGTCTCACCACAACGATCGGCTGTGGGCCTGACGGATCTTGCTCGCACTGGGTCGCTTGGTCGGTCATCGTGGTAGCAGCAACGCGCCGTCCGCTACGAAGATCCAGTTCCTGGAGCGGTATAGCGAGTCGTACCCCGCACCTTCCACCAAAGATGTTACGGGGAAGAAGCTATATACACAGCGTATATTTAACAACAAACGTACAACGCTGCTGCAGACAAAGCGCGCTCCGCTCAGCACTTCGTCGTCATCATCTTCTGCCATATTCGCCCGTGACAATATTACTACAGTGGTCCGGTTCGCATAATGGGTGCTTCCCTACGTCATGAAAGTGGCCGGACGCGGGACGCCGGACGGACATAGCCCCGAGCATAAGATGCTTCGCATCTAAAAAAGCTTCCCCATCTCCCGCTAAAGCGGACCATATGTGGATGCGAAGCAGCGGGGAGATGGTTAGCTTGAGCGGGAGAAACGTCGCCCCTCTCGTTTCGCGGCAGAGGCCCGGGCGCTCATCGCGGCGCTGCACAGGATAGAGAATGAGGCGCGCTCCGTCATTTTCATACCGCGGTGCTCCCAGCGGAGTATGCAGCTGTCGGACCACCTGTCGTGCGCGCCACTCCGTAGAGGATTCCTAGAGGAGAGAACGGGGGGGAACCGTAGGAGAGGAGAGAGAGGGGACGCGCATGCGCTGTGGGGGGTGTGCGACGCGGGAGCCGCTCCGTAGTGTAGAAGATTCCTAGAGGAGATAAAGGGGGTGAGCGTAGGAGAGAGGGGGGAGAGGACGCGCATGCGCTGTGGTGATGTGGGGCGCGGGAGCCGCTCCGTAGAGTAGAGGATTCCTAGAGGAGAGAAAGGGGGTGAGCGTAGGAGAGAGGGGGGAGAGGACGCGCATGCGCTGTGGGGATGTCGGACGCCGCTCCGTAGAGTAGAGGATTCCTAGAGTAGAGAAAGGGGGTGAGCGTAGAAGAGGAGATGGAGAGGGGGGAGGGGACGCACATGCGCTGTGGTGGTGTGGGACTCGGGACGCGGTAAGGAGGGACGGACTAACCTTCCCCTTATTTTAACGTCCACTCTTGAAATTCTGCAATGCAGCTGTCTCAGATTTTTCATTAAAAACGCCCTCTTTCATGACCACAAACATTCCTTCCTTATCCGACAAGCAAACCCTAAGACTATTCCCCTCCAAAAATTCTACGACTGACTTGTCAGGGGAGGGCCTTCGCCTAGCCAACGACGTTTGAGTGCACACATCGATACAATCAGATACGCATCTTATTTGCTCGCCTTCAGGCACATACCGGGAAATGTTCCTTGAAAAAGCGACCTTTTCCGCCGGTGGAACATTAGGTTCAAACGCGAACTTGGGTTCCAGATTTAAAACCTTGTTAACGTCCTCCGGGATAGAACAATCACCAAGAAGGTACACTTCACCTTGAGTCAGGGTGGCACCGATTTTAAGTAATATTTTCCTGGGTCAAGTAGACAGGTCTGTTGCCGATAAGTTGAACATCTGTCCTGCCACATTTTTCGGTATGTCGATGATTTTTTATTGCAGTTAAAACAGACAGCCAGCATAGCACGAAAACCGACATATTAAACATTTTTTTAAAATTCTGGCCCATGGGCTAAAGCTCACCTACGAGCTGCCTGAAAAAGGAGAGCTTCAGTTTCTAAATATTAGACTGCGCTTTCACGATGAAAATTTGTGTTGGCTGTACAAGCCCCGATCCGTAAAGGGTATCTTGCCGTTTACCTCAGGCCATTCCAAGATAGTCAAGTCCGCCATTATTTATGCTGCGCTGCGGGCTGCGCTCCAGAAAACATGCACGCATGTGTTAAAAGAGTTTCCTGAGCCAAGTTGAAATGCTGAAGTCGGCGGGCTACCCAGATACGGAAGTCTTGAGTAGTTGTCAAAAGTTAATCAAGTGGGTCAAAGGCGTGAATGATACGCATAGGACAACAGAGCGCATGCGCAATGAAAACAGTCCGGTTGTGGTACCCTACGTGCATAAAAAGCATTAAATGAGTGGTCAATGGCAAATGGACTGCTCATCAATACTAAAAAAACTAGAGCTGTCTTCTTTCGGCCCATAAACATAGTAGTTGCCCCAACAAACCGTCTAGTGCTTAGCGAAAATCAAATAGACATCACAGATTCTTTTAAGTCACTTGGTGTAGTATTCGACTCGTCAATGAAGTGGAAAAATCACGCCGCTCACATCGAAGAGAAATTGCATCAGGCCGTTGGTTTTCTTTGCAGATGTCGTTTTGATTTCCCTACCCGCTTTAAGCTAACAATTTATCATGCTGTGTTTCAATCGCACATAAATTATTGTAATTTGGTTTGGGGCACGACATGAAAAACTAACCTTAACAGATTACTTGTACTACAAAAGAAAGCCGTGAGGAATATTGCCGGCATCGGTTACGGAGCACACACTAGAGAGTTCTTTCTTAAATATAATATTATCCGTATTACCACTACTTATGAACATCTGCTATTGCACTGTTTTAGAGTTTCACCACCTGTCGTAATAGAGTTCTTCATATCTTTAGCAACCTTAACCCTAAAGGACAAAGCTGTCTGTACTAGAAGTGCCGAAAAGTGGACCCTTCCCCGTACGAGAATTGGCTACGGAAATCAAACCCTCCAATTTCTCCTCCCAACTATTTTAAACAAACATGAAAAAGACGATTGTTGCCTACTCACACTAGCAGCCACATAACATAAAGAATATTTTGTAAGGGACAGTGTATAGGTCTTTTGTTTGTGTGTATGTTTACTAGTAGAGTACTTCTTTTTTTGTTACCATTTGTATAGCTCTATCCCTTATTTATTTATTGTATGTGATGTTACACCTTTATGTGCAATGTTTTTAAATATTTTGCTCGTTGACAGCGTTTTCGTTTCTTCTGCCGAGTATGTTATATGAATGTATTTTTGTTGGGTCTCAGGCGCACTCAAGCTGCAGTTTTGTAGCTTTTGGTCTGGAGTCCCTTCCCCCCCTTTGTACGGGAAAAATAAAGACAATTATTATAAGTTTTCCCATTGCTTGAAAAATGCGTCCAGTAGGTATGGGGTAGGTGTTCTGATGTCCGCTCCCAATAACATGTCCTCTATTTGCTCCCGCTTGCATAGAAGAAGTTCGCGTTCACGCAAGACCTGCTCGTTCTGTCCGGAGAAGAGAAAGAATAGATATGTTCAGTGTAAATCATGTGTTGTATATAAGGTGCCATTATCATGCAGGGGGGGTTTATATAGGACAAACCGGGCGGTGCATCAAGCTGAGACTAAGGGAACACTTAACCTCATTAACGGCTTCTGGCGGGTTCCACTTGCCAGCTTATTGTAGGGAGTGTGGCTGCCAACCTATGGCAGATGAAGCCACTTGTTTGTTTGGCCATCGGGACAAATGCACTAGGGAAGTGATGGAGGCTTTTTACATTGAAAGGGAGGGGAAAGGTGCGTAATTAAGCCGTCTGTGGCCCTTGGTGAAAAGGAGGTTCGATACCTGATTTCAGCGCTGCCATGTTAAAGCGATTATTAGTCTTTTATGGACTGTTACGCATGTTTCTGGCCAGTATGAAGGTGTGTTCTTTTTTTTTCCTTTTTTTCTTTTTTCTCGGTTGTTACACACGTGTCGCTTTTCACAATTGATTAGGCCTTTTTCGTACCCTGTTTGCTCTGCTGCGCAGACGCCTTTGGTGTGCCACGTGACTAGGTCGGCTGCTTGATATATGTGCGTGTGCCTTCCAATAAAGTTTAGTTGCGAGTTCAGCGCCTTGTCGTCTCTTCTTCAGTCCTTGTCCATATTTTGCGCTGTTTTTACATCCCAAGCTTGAAGCAAGAGCAGTAATAGATTTATCAGATGAAGTTATGGTATTGTCATCGGTGTATAAAACGCAATGATCGTTATTGGACGCAATGAACGCAATGATCGCAATGATCGTTATTGGAGGAGCTAAGAAATTCCGGAACATGGTTAATATATGCTAAAATGAAAAGTAAAGGACCTATAACTGAGCCGTGTGGTACACCCTGGTTAATGTATTTAGTTGCCGAGAATGTGCTTCTACCTGTGCTGTCTTTTTTTTTAACGTTAGCGCAGGAATGGTTATACCATAACACTAAAGTTTATTAAACAGCACTTGATGGTTAATCGTGTCAGAAGGTTTAGTGAAGTCTAAGAAGACAGATCCTACTAAATTTCCTGAGTCGATGCATTTTTTAATGTAGTCAGAGAAAGCACAGCAGGATTAGTGGAACTTCCAGGGTAGAAACCGAATTGGTTATTTTAGATGTGAAGCATCTTATGGCGAAGCTTAATCCGGTGGTGGTGGTGGTGGTGTGCGGCGTGACCACCCTTACTGCGCATGCGCAAACCCTTTCAAAACAAAATTAAAATAAAAAGCCTCCTCTACCCCTCTCTCTCCTCTAGGCATCGCGCCCCGCGGCAACCACACCCTCACTGCGCATGCGCCTCCCATCCTCTCTCCCCGCCTACGCTCCCCCCCCCTCTCTCCTCTAGGCATCCCTGCCCGCGGCGTCCACACTCCCACTGCGCATGCGCGTCCCCCCCTCTCTCTCCTCTCCTACGCTCCCCCCCCCCCTCTCTCCTCTAGGCATCCCTGCCCGCGGCGTCCACACTCCCACTGCGCATGCGCGTCCCCCCCCTCTCTCTCCTCTCCTACGCTCCCCCCCCTGTCTGGCCTCGCGACGCCGACGCAGGCAGCGCCTGCTAGCGAGTTTCTTGGTTGAAAAAACTCACTGCTCGCGCTGCACAACCGTTCACTGGCCACGCCGTATATATGGCACTGGATCTTGACCTGCAAGGTGGTGCCGGTGGGAGATTTCTCCTGTGCGTTGTTGAACAATAAAAATTCGCAGCGTGCGCGTTAGCTAAAAGCGGACTGCGGGTCTCTGTGTCCAGTCGGAGTCTTCTGTCTCTCATTGCCCATTAGCAGCGATTGGCATGTTCCAGTAGGAAACACCGCTCCATCACTGCGTGTTTTGCGCCTCCCCAGTTTTCTCTCCTGCTCAACGCTGCGATGAGCGCCAGCGTCAACGACGCCGCCAGTGTAAGCGTTAGCGCCCGCTGCTTCGCATCTACACATGGTTCCCTTTAGCGGGAGATGGCGTAATTTTTTAACAACTGTAGCTTTATTAATTGTTATTAAGACGCTTAACAAATAATTTCTCAAAGAGTTTACTAAGGCAGGAAAGAATTGCAATTGGAGGGTAATTAGTAACTGTTTGTCACTAAAGAAGGGAAGGAGCCGTGTTTAAACATTATGTTAATAAAAATTGGAGGACACCTGAGCTTCGCCTTCAAGAGTAGGTCGCGATAGCGTAATCGGGCCTCGTGCGCATCGCCTTCTGAAGTGCTAGCCTGGTTCGGTTCTCGGTGCATGCCTCAACCGTGCCGTAAAGGAACGAACGACCGTGTGCGTAACATTGGTTGTTTCAAAGTATCATTGAATGCCTATTGCAAGCACAATTGTTAAGTGCCCACTAAGCCATAATTATTCCTTTTGCGAATCAGCGAAGGGACCACTACGCGTTCGTAGTGGTCCACTACGCGTTCGCAACGCGCGAACCTACGCAGATGTTCACTATGTCTGAGCGCTTTTTAATGGGTGGGCCTTTAAAACAACCCCCCTCGTTGCTCAATTCTAATCTTTTGACGCCTGGCGCAATCCTACGCTTCTGCCACGCAATATATGATGCGTTAGGGAGACTCTTTTCACTACATGACATTCATATAGTGTTTCTAAATGCGAAGCATTTCTTTGCATACTGCAGGCACTTCTAGCGTGTCTATCTATCTATCTATCTAGCCGCCTACGTTTGTGTGCTCTCGGGATCACCCCCTTAACTTCGGGTAAACCAAAATTTGTATGGGAGGGTAAGATGGTTTGACGACTATGACTCGCTAGTCATGACATGAATAATGTGAAAATCCCGTCGCCTACGTCGCCAAACCCTTTCTGCCAGACATGTGTGGCACATACCCGTATACCACGAGCGGGTATGTGCCACAGGTATGCGGGTATGTGCCACAGGTGATTGACAGTTTATATCAACTCAGGAACGGCGAGAGTAGACATCAGTATTTTAACGCGAGAGCCTTAAGAAAAAGCTGACATCGGCAGCGTTGACCCGACGAATGCAAAGATAAGTGTCAGTGTCCCAGCAGGAATCGAACCCCAGAATTCTGCGTGGCAATTGAGTATTCTAGCACATAGCCACTCCAGGTCTTGGAACTGCTATTCAAGTAAACGTCAATTGTAAAGCACCATCCACTGAAGTTGATTTATGTAGCAATGTGCAGGGCTACCATCCTCGCGAGTAGAAGCGCTGCATATTAGCTTACCGCTTCTGGTGTTGCTAATACCCATGTTGCTGTTGGCATCGTCACACAACTGTAAACAACTGGTCATATAAAACATATGCTACTGTTCAACATATGTCCGTGCATATATATTTGTACATATCTTTAGCGTCATTGCCTAACGTTTCGCTCAATAAAAAAAAATCACGCCATATCCACGAAGTGAACGATGATGAGTGGGCGAATCTCCGGAGGTAATCTGGTAAACCGTCAATCCTCCGTAAATTTTGCCCACTCGATCATCATACAAAGACCTGACACACAAACGCGGGGGGTGTGGTGTGATTATACATACAGTATATACACAATGTTTCATTATTTACATATTGATAAAGTATATACACAATGTTTTATTATTTACATATGGGGTAGATGATGATTTTGTTCAAGAGCTCTACGGACCACAAGGAGGGGGGTTCCCCTGATTTTGTTTTCGTCATATATGACGTTAAGCTCAGGGGAACGTTTGTTGTCGGCGTTGCCGTTTTGCCTTTCGAGGGCGAGAGCGCGTTCACGATCGTTTTCATCCATGGCAGAAAGAGAATGTGTGGTCTGGAACGCGCTTATTCTTCATGGTCATCAGCGTCATCGTCATCGTTATCACGTGTAGTGGGTACATTCCACTATACGGTGGCTACGACGCGACGCGGTACTAGCCTATGCCCTAAGGAGCTTCGCCCCTAAGATTACACCACAGACACCTTCCCTCCTCATGCTTCGCATAACATCGATTCCCAAGCTACATGAGGTCTGCCGAATTTTTTCCAAAGCAGTTTCAACAAGTATAATGAGCCTGTGGTAGAACATCTGCTTGCCACGCAGACGGCCTGGGTTCGATTCTCACTCTGACCCGGAAATTTTAAATGCGAAGCATTTCTTTGCGTACTGCAGACACTCACTGGCAGCAGTGGCATTGCACGAGCCACAACTGAACATAGTTCCCTGTTCATGCAGGTATTCTTTCAAGCTTTTTTCTGTATTACTTTCTATTCCTTACCCCTGCCGCTGCTGCCAACAACCACGTTCTGCTTTATTTTTTCTCCTGTGTCTGCAATCGCTTTTGTGATAAAGAGTATTGACCATGCTGACTAATGCTGAACTCTCAAAGAAAATTGAAGAACTTGAGGCCAAAATTCACAGCCTGGCTAAAGACACTTCTGAGAAGGTCTTCGGCAGGTTCTTGCTCAAAATGAAAGAATCGGGCATCAATGTTGTAGAATTAAAAAAAGAAGTTGAATCTCTACAATCGAGTGCTCATCACTTGAACGAACTTGTCGAGGACCTACGTGATCAAAATACCGCATTGGTAAATGAGAACAAGCAATTAAAAACCCAGAATCACCCTCTCAGCCGCAAGGTTGAGGAACTCGAACAATACTCGCGCCTCAGCAATGTTGAGATCAAGGGCGTTCGCTCCTCCCAAGGGGAAGACTGCAGTACAATTATGGAAATGTTGGGGAAGAAAGCTGGCTGTCCCATATCGCCTAGTGATCTCGACGTTGTTCATCACGTGCCTACACGGTCTAACGAAAAAAAAAACATCATTGCATGCTTCTGCTCTCGAACTAAGAAATCTGAATTCATCAGTAAAGCCCGTAAGGCGAGGCTCTGTGTTCGTGATATTGGTTTTTCTAGCATTTCTAAAACACCCATCTTTGTCAATGATCATCTGACCCCAAGCAACAAGGCCCTCTTCTCCAAAGCCCTAACAATAAAGAAACAAAAGAACTGGATATTTCTCTGGACGGACAACTGTCAAATCAAGGCTAGAAAGACTACCAATAGTAGTGTTTTGCGCATTCGCGATTACTCTGACTTGATCAAAATAGACTAGGCGTAGTACCTGGTGTTCATTGCTTCACTTTTTGTCGAGATGGATTCTCTTTTGGAACTAGATCAGGTCAATTCGTTCATAAGTGAATATAATTCTGTTATTCATTGTAATGCTAGAAGCCTGCGTAGACACTTCGATGAAATCGATCATCTGATTTCCTCCTATAGTAGCTCATTTTCAATTATTGCCATAACGGAGACTTGGTTGCCAGATGATGACAAAAATCTTTATTGCTTCCGAAATTACAACTCTGAATACTGTAATAGATCAATTAGCAGTCATGGTGGTGCGGTCATTTATATATCTCCTGATCTTTCATACAGGAGGCGACACGATTTACACTTACCTGTAAGTAATTGTGAATCAGTCTGGATTGAAATAACCAATTGCTCTCCTTCTAGTGATCACAGAGATTTCATATTTGGCTGCATTTACCGATCTCCCTCATCTTCAGTCGTTGATTTTTTTCTCTAGTCTTGAACATGTCCTACATACTATTTCAGTTGAGAATAAAACTGTCATTTTAATGAGTGACATTAACATTAACTTACTCAATGACACTTCACCTATTGTTGTTAATTATACCAGTCTACTGCAAACCTACGGGTATGAATCCTTAATTAATGTGCCTACAAGGAAAGTTCCCAATGGTGCTGGGACGCTTATTGATCATGCTTTCTCCAACTCGCTCATTTCACCACTGGTGAAAGTTCTCGACATTGACATTACTGATCATTATCCACTGGTTCTACGCTTCAATTACAAATCTCGTCCTTGTCCGCTCCCACATTTCAAATATGTTCTCGATAAAGAGAGCTTCACAACTGCCGTAGCTAATTTAGACTGGTCTGAGATTAAATCTTGTAATGATCCTCAGAAAGCGTTTTCTAAATTTTTATCTTTGATCATATCACAAATTCAAAAAATTGGGGGGACCCTTAAGCTTCGCCTTTAAGAGTTGAACGCGATAGCGATATCCTGTCCCTAAGTCCGTACTTCAATCCCTTAGTGCACACTATGTAATGCGTAGCATGCTTTAAACCACGAGCAATTATGCGCGGTAAATGCGGGAAATGTTTTCGAAGTTGCTATGCACCCACTACGTGGTCTTAAGGGAATACGCGCAGTAACGTGTGTGCCTTTTGTAATGGGTACACGGATTTAAACCACAATGTCGTTATGGTAATCACATATTCTGACGCGCGATGGCTATGCACGCTTGTACCACGCAATATTACTGCAATATTACATGTATTGTGACGCCTGTATACAGGACGCGCGTGTTTGCAAAGCATGAAAGTTGTTTTCACTGCAATTCCAAGCAGAGGAAGTTATTTTATATGTAATCACAAGCAGAAGCGTGGCTACGTGGTAGAACACCTGCTTGCCACGCAGGCAACCCGGGTTCGATCCTCATTCGGACCCGGAAATTTGTATCATTTATTTGATTTGCATCTTTCTCGATTTTTCGGTCACGGACAAAATGATTTTTCGCTCACAACCAACGACGCCGACGCCGGAATTTCTGCGAAACGAGCTTTTTAACGCTATCGCGTTAAAACTACGTAACGCTGTAAACCACCAGTTAAAAGTGGCAAAACAATCATTTCTCGAACGGAAAATCTCGCGAGCAGGCAATGATGGTAAATTAAAATGGAACATCGTGAACTCCGTTCTAAACAAGAATTGCCGACACCAGGTATCAAGAATTGTGTTCGACAATATCGAATATAGCTCGCCTAACCTCCTAGCTGACGCTTTCAGTTCCTACTTTCGTAGCATTGACTCACCCTCTCCCTCACAAATCACACAACTCAGTCGTCTCCCTCACTCTTTTTTCCCCTTTCCCACAACTCCTGAAGAAATACATGATGTCATACAGCACCTCAAATCCACCGGCGCAGAAATTGATGATGCCCTACCTGCTCATATCAAAATAATTTCGCATCTAATTTCCGATATCTTGTGTTTTATTACGAACTTGATATTCAAAACTGGGGTGTTTCCTAATGAGCTTAAACGTGGTAAAGTTATCCCAGTTCATAAAAAATGGGACAAAACAAATATACAGAATTACCGGCCCATTTGCATTTTGCCTTTTTTGGTAAAGTTCTCGAAAAGCTAACTGGAGTTCGCCTATCAAAGTACCTTGCTAAATTTAATATTCTCTCTCCTTGTCAGTTTGGCTTTCGCAATGGTTTCTCAACTGATCTGGCACTCATTCATCTAACCGATCAACTAAAAAAAATTATTGATGAAGGTTTATTTGCAGGATCAGTATTCATCGATCTAACCAAAGCATTCGACTGTTTAAATCATAGTATTCTCTTTAGTAAACTTGATGCGATCGGTGTATGTGGTCCTACTCTATCGCTACTAAAAAGTTACCTTCATAACCGCGTTCAAGTTGTGTCTGTTTCTAATGTCTATTCTAGAGAACGAACTACTAACATGGGTGTCCCTCAAGGATCCATTTTGGGACCGCTCCTATTTTTTATCTATATTAATGATCTGCCTAACTGTCTGTCCACCTCAAATTCTATTCTGTACGCTGATATCTGACAAACATTTCGCTTCTTGTTAAAAGGCTAAGCGCTGACCTGGAAAATGTTTCAATTTGGTGCAGTGCTAACTTGTTAACTATTAACGCAACAAAGACTATATTTGTTATATTCTCGTCACATCAAAAATACTCAGCATCCTTTCCTTCCTTAACTTTTGACTCGCACTCCATTTCTCCCAGTCCTTGCTCATCTTTTCTCGGAATTTCGCTCGATTTTAACTTAAAGTACATAAATCATATTTGCCACCTCAAAAAGAAAATAGCATATGGCATTCGCGCTCTAATTAAAACTCGTCCCTACTTTACACGTGCCACATTACTTTCACTGTTTTACTCATTCTTTCACTCTCATACTAATTACGGGATAATGTGCTGGGGTAACAACTCATTTGGCATCCCTTGAAGTATTACAGAACCAATCCATAAGAATCATTACAAACAGTTCACGATTTTCTAACGGTAAATGCATACTCCATGAAAACAACATCCTAACCATTTCAGAGCTCCTCAAATATAACTTAGGAACCACATTCTATAAATACATAACCAAGGCATTACCTCCAACCTGGTTCTCATCTTCTGATCTCATTGCTCATAGTAATACTAGATTCGCCCATAACAACAACGTTCTTTTGCCCAAAGTACGCACTAACTATGGTAAACACACTGCTGAATTTTCATCGATATCACTATGGAATTCATTACCCGCTTCTATAAAAAATTTAAGACACTTACACCAATTTAAGTCGGAGCTAAAATCACATATTATACAGACTTACTAATACTGTTATTTTTGTACAGCTGCATTTTGTTTCAATTTGCATATTATGTGTATTAGTTTTATTTTGTATTTTTTGTTCAGTTCTACTGCAAACGTGCGTCCAACTATTCATAGCTACACCTTGTTTCATTATGCATATTTTGTTTTCATTCTGTTCATTTATTTACTGTTTTACTGCAATAGTGTTTAGTCCATTTCATACTTGCGAACATTGCTACTGTTGCTTCAAACATCGTGTATAACCGTAATCTGCCTTTAACAGGAGGTCCCGATACAGTCTTTGACTTTGGGACCTCCTTATGTATACTAAACACATGTAATGTTCCTGTATTTGTATCAATAAAAATTCTGACTTTGAGCGTTTCTATCTGCGCATCTATTTATCTATATAGCAGCCTACGTCCGGGTGCTCTCGTGATCACCTCTTTAACTTGGGGTAGACCAAAATTAGTGTGGGAGGGTAAGAGCACAAGCGCTACATTTCAGCTTACTGCTTCTGGTGTTGGTAATACCCATGTTGCTCTTGGCATCGTTTCGCAACTGTAAACAACTGGTTATATAAAACATATGCGACTGTTCAACGTACATGTCTGTGCGCATAACATTTGTACATATGTTTAGCGTCATTTCATAACGTTTCGCTCAACAAAAAAATACTATACCACAGTCACCTTCCCTCCGCATGCTTCGCATGACATCGATTCCCATGGTACGTGGGATCTGCTGAATTTTTTATTATTCATTTTATTTGCATCTTTCCCGATTTTTAGGGCATGGACAAGATGATGAATTTTCGCTCACAACCAACGACGCCCATTTCTGCGAAACCAGCTCCTTAACGCTATCGCGTTAATATTACACAGCGTTTCTGAGATAAAAGTGAAACTAGTTTTAAATGTCTCACAGAAATGCTATCTAAACCAGGCCCCGTATTTTTAACCCTTTTGTGGATACAACGAGGGAACAAACGTTATCGCGTTAAAACACTTTTTGTGAGATATTGATCACTTCCAAAAAAGCCAATCTGAAAGTTGAGAAGTGTTTTATTGCGAAGGAAAAAGTGGGACCTCTGTTGTCCAGTTGAGACAGTTTGAATTTTCCAATAAAGTGGGGTGAGGCAATCTGCACGTAGCGGAACATTACACACAGGTCACATGTACTTCGTGCACACTTCTTTTCTGCTAGCTGAGTGGCACTGCCGTCGCGTGTGTGCAGTTCTCGTGTTCAGTGTTTCCGCAGAACCGATGAACAGCAGACATCGCGTCATCACTGTTCTTATACCGGTGTCACACGGGCACTTTTAATCGCGATCAGGGCGATCCGGATCGGTTTTCTTGATCGCGATCAAATTTTTGGCCGCTGCTACACGGCCCAAGTTAATCCGGTTCGAGCTTAGGTCAGATGAAATGCACCAGGTGGCGTTAGCGAGCCCTAAAACTTGTACAATATGTGTAACACGATTTACAAGTGGTTTATGGAACTAATTTTCTTTACACGTACAAGTTAAGTTATTCACAAGCATCTGCTTTGTGAAAACGTTCAAGTTTGTCGCACTTCTGCTCGTGACGTCAGGCATCGTCGACACTTGGCAACGCTGGCAGTCGCGCTTTCTGTCGTCTGCTTTTTTGCGCCAGGTGCCGCGAATTTTTGGCTGTGCTAGCTAGATGATTGCCACAGAAAAGCGCAGAATTGCTGCTCTTCTAATGACATCTGCCAATATCGACCTAGATATAGAAGTTGCAAGAGCGGAAACCGAAGAAATGAAGAGACGCTGGATGCTCGCCAACTCCTTAAGCACAGCTGCCGCATTGGCTGGTACATCGCCAAAATTGGAGGTTCGATCGCAACGAGATGGTTTGAGGACACTCTACCGTACATCGCGGAACCGTTTTTCAAGCAATCTTTTCTCGTATCAGTTGGAACATTTCGATACGTCGTGGAATCCTGCCGGCCCATTCTGCAATGTTATTCCCGCGAGAAACGCACGAACGTGAAAAACTTTGCGTGCCACTACAAAAGTAATTTCATAAATACATGATTCGATAGAGATTTCGTTGCACTTACGTGTGAGATTCTTAATCTTCACTTTGATTTCTGATGGCCCCCCGCTCGTAGCCGTCCAGTCGCAACGAAGCGGCACTCTCGTTGTACACGCCAGAGTTTCGCTTCTGGCGCATCAAGTCTACCAGTCGCTCCTGCCAGCGGTCAATTAATGTACAGGTCTCTTCATTCGACCACGAAGTGCGTGTACGCTGCGACGCAGTCGAAAAGCTAGCAACACTCATAATCAATTTGCTTCAAGGTCCCCCCAATGCTCCAACGGTGCGACAGTTGAACTAAGCGCGGAAGACAACGATCGTCTGCTTATCGTCTGCTTCTCCCATAACTGCATTCGGTGAATACGAATCTTAAAATATGCAGAATTTTAGATATTATTCCAATTTAAACAGCTTACAGTTCGTTTTTTTTATAAAAATCTGACTTTTTAAATGTGTTTTCATTGAAGTATGCTTGATTTTCTTGTTTACTGTGCTTTCAACAAGCTCAGCCAGGCGGCGCAGACGACAGCAAAATCGCTATCTGTGAGCCAGATCGCGATGCGCGGATCGCGATAGTCTTGATCCCGATCGGGCCTGATCGCGATTAAAATTGACCGTGTAGCAGCACGTAATCCGGATCGTCCTTAATCCGGATCGGCGCTGATCGCGATTAAAAGTCCCCGTGTGACACCGGTATTAGAGTTTTCTGTCAAGCCACGGCTTAGCTCAAGTTTCTCCACAGCAGTGAGAAGCCTTTTCTTGTATTTAGAAAAAAAAATGGGGAGTGAAAAAATCGCGCGGCAAGCAGCCCACATTTTACAAATACGCAAGCACGCGGGCTCGCACTACCTCTCTTGGTTCCCTGCCCACATGGGAAAAGACGTCCACTCACGGCAACCCAACCTCAACGAAACGGCTCATGACCGAGCGCGAGAACTGACCCGCCGCGACGATCAATCAGCCGCAGAAGAGTTGGGCCCAGACAACGACCCCTTACTAACCTACCGCGAAATCACATCTCACTATCTAATCGACAGAAGCCAATATCCCTTACCACATACAAAGCTCGAACGCGCGCAAGAGGTAGCCTTTGGCATGCTACAAACGACATCGTACCCATCACGGGCCCTACTCAGCCATTACAACTCGGACATCACTCCACGATGCCCAGATTGCACAGAAGTTTATTGTACACTCTCGCACATGCTCTGGCAATGTCCCGCGTTACCTCAGGGACCTCTCACCAGTGAGTCCGACTGGGAAGAGGCACTCAGGAGCTCTGAGCTCCACCACCAACTAAAGGCAGTCCAGAGGGCGGAACGACACCACGTTCCCGCCCCGACTCGGGCGTCGCCTACAGTAGCGGCTGCTACGGTGTCCCTCGTGGATCGCCCGGCGGCTTAAACTCCTCAGGACCTTTCATTAAAGTTCTTGACTGGCTAGGCACAAGTGGTGCTGTCCCAGTTGTGGCGTTGCTCTCATTTTCCTCCTCCTCACTACCTTGCCCACGTACACCTTGCTATACTACACTATAGAAGTCTATGCTATTTTTACCCTTCTCCTCACTTCCCTTTCGCATCCCTTGCTATGCTACATGGCTATTTTTGCTCTCTTTTAGGGGCGAAGCTCCAAAGGGTGTGGGTCTGTCCCTCCTCTGTAGTAGTAGTAGTAGTAGTAGTAGTAGTAGTAGTAGTAGTAGTAGTAGTAGTAGTAGTAGGTAGATAGCCACGTATAGTGGAATGTACCCACTGCACGTGATAACGATGAAGTATAAGCGCGTTCCAGTATAGTGGAATGTACCCACTACACGTGATAATGATGACGATGACGCTGATGACCATGAAGTGGGTTCACTTTCCAACATTTTAGGGGCGAAGCTCCTTAGGGTGTGGGTCTGTCCCTCCTCTGTAGTAGTAGTAGTAGTAGTAGTAGTAGTAGTAGTAGTAGTAGTAGTAGTAGTAGGTAGGTAGCCACGTATAGTGGAATGTACCCACTCCACGTGATAAAGATGACGATGACGCAGTATAGTGGAATGTACCTGCTACACGTGATAACGATGAAGTATAAGCGCGTTCTAGTATAGTGGAATGTACCCACTACACGTGTTGACGATGACGCTGATGACCATGAGGTATAAGCGCGTTCCAGACCACACATTCTCTTTCTGCCATGGATGAAAACGATCGAGCTTCGCCCACTCATCATCATTCACTTCGTGGATATGGCGTGATTTTTTTTTATCTCTTTTTCCTGTTGGTTTGTTTCTACCTGTTTCTCTCTTTATTACTTTCGCTGTTTTTATCTTTTTTTCTTTGCATTACTCTCGTTCTACTCGCCCTTTCGCAGGTAGGCAAAGAACTTTATATTGATCCGGAGACGACACTCAGTTACCCCTTAGGGGGCGACATCGGCCCATCAGAGTTATTGCATCCCATGCGGAACCAATCGGCTCACGTGTTAAGGGAGCGCGTGTCGGTTCATGGTGCTGATAGTTTTCTGCTGCCACCACACGGCATAGAGAAAAGCTGAACGGCTCCGCTGTAAAACGGTGCAAACCCCGACGCTAGCTCTGTGTGTGCTAAGCCTAGCATGGATCACGTGAATCACACCACTTTTCGTAAAACAAGTATATTTTGTCTATTCAAGCATAAACATCACAAAAAACCGCTGATAGTTTTTGCCAAGTGGATACTGTAGTGCAAGAAGCACAACATTTATTCACCAGATATTTTTCCCTTGGCCTAAACTAGGACACAAGAACTGAAATGTGGACACGAAAAAAGAAAAAGTGTTCTGTGACTCTTGCGTGCTTCCACCTCGTGGAAATGTGACAAAACTGCGCAAGTAATGTTGCGGTAGGCTCAATAGATAGGATAAGTGGCTAGGACGTGGTAGCTCTCTTAAGGAGCTAGCTAGAGCGCCGAAAACGAGGAAGAACAAGTGGGACGTACGTATATGTCCCGCTGGCCAAGATTATTCATTGTGGAAAACACTTCATTTGGTGTAACAAAAATAATGACAGTGTCGTGCGGCGTAAAGTGCTACGCAACTGCGCATGTCGCTTGTTGTGCGAGAAAGCATTCGCGATTTCATTCGGCTCCGAAATACTTCCACTATATTATAATTTATTTTGGTAAAAAGAGTATGCCACGGGTTCTTGGGGTTGTCCTTATTTTGTGCGAATTTACTTTCGTATATAGTACCTTTTTTTTGTCTCGCCTGCTTAAGGAAAGCGTTCAATAATTTGCAGTAACCGTTATACCGTTTAGCCAGTGCAGTAGCTGACGTTTGGTTTTCTTTTGTACATGTTTTCCTTCAACAGCGTAAAAAACTGGGCGAGTTGGTTGAACTTCATTGTTAAAAGTAGCGCAAAAAGACGAAACACAAGATGAAGGAGGACACAGGACAAGCGCTGAACTAGCAACTGTAATCTTTATTCAAAAGACGAGAATAAATACAAGCAGTTCCGCTGCGTGCGCACCCTCTACACTGCAGATAATTGTCACGTTTTTTCAAGTAGGTTGAATTCAGAATCATGAAGATAGATGGATGGGGCGGAAATGCAATTATCATGGTTTTTCTTTATGTGGAATGCTTCGATGATTTCACGTGATCTCTGATCCATGTGCCTGAAGATGACATGCGTTTATGACATGCATGATTAAAAATTGTTTAATCATCCTACCGAGTGACGCTTGTGCTTCCCTAATTAGTGACGTACTGAATATATTCAAAGACAATGCCCTTGGGTTGCTGTTCACGACTGAATTGCCAGTTAATGGTACTATTAGATTTTTAGATCTGTGTCGGTTTGTCTAACCGGACCATCTATGCTGGTGTTTTTCGCCGCGTGCAAAGAAATCACTCTTCAGCTATTCGTCAGGACATTCCAAGATAGTGAAGAATTGCCTTCAATTCGTTAAGTTCTGCACTAAACAAATCTTGCCACCATAAGGTCGAGGCCAGCTTTCAGGAACAAGTAGCTCGATTAGAAAAAGCCGGCTTCCCAGGTTCAAACTTATCATGTGTTTCCCTCAGGTTGCTAAAATCTTTAAAGCTATCTGCAGTACGGCCCGGGCAACGCACAAGCTCCACTAATAGGCCTAAGAATTTCGCTGTCATTCCGTATGTGCACGGACTATCACACAGGCTTAAAAAGATTGCAAAAGGCTTTGACGCAGATGTTGTGTTCTCCGCTCGCGGTAAGGTTGGGAGAGCATGCGCCGCTGTTGATAGAACGAAGACAGGCCTATCACAAAAGAATGCGTGCTCCGTTAAGCATCGCACTCGGTTTGTAACGTGCGCATGTGGTGTGGTGTACAATATTCCGTTAACATGTAACAAAATGTATATAGGACAAACGGGCGCCTGCCTGAACGAAAAGCTTCGCCAACACAGCAACACCCTGAAGGGCACACCCACTTCACATTTGTCTTCTCATGGTCGCGACTGTGGTTGTAAACCTTTGTTTGATAGAACGCATGTCATCTTCAGGCACATGGATCAGAGATCACGTGAAATCATCGAAGCATTCCACATAAAGAAAAACCATGATAATTGCATTTCCGCCCCTTCCATCTATCTTCATGATTGTGAATTCAACCTACTTGAAAAAACGTGACAATTATCTGCAGTGTAGAGGGTGCATACGCAGCGGAACTGCTTGTATTTATTCTCGTCTTTTGAATAAAGATTACAGTTGCTAGTTCAGCGCTTGTCCTGTGTCGTCCTTCATCTTGTGTTTCGTCTTTTTGCGCTGCTTTTAAGGGGAGATGCGAGTCAAAAAACGGAAGATTTTTTTCAAAAAATTACATATTTTCGTTTTTACTTGCTTTCACAAGTTTAGTTTCTATACTCTCATGACAAAAAAAACTGAAGATTGTAATTATACTCCAAGTAGGTTAATATCGCTTTTAAATAGTACAAGGTGGCTACTAAAAATCTAAGAATTCCTGATTGTCTAGAGTCCCCTGGAAATTGTCACCTGGCTGCTTGCCATTGCATTTCGCATGAGGGGTTCACTAAAGTCACATGCTGAAAATAACCATGATTGCCAAGCTCTAATGGTGAAATAAATCATCTTAAATGACAAATCTTTTCCGCATAGATGAGCTTTCACTTATACCTTTCAAATGCGTTTTTCTCAAGACACAATTCTGGGCAACTTCATGAGCTTTTACATCATGTTTTTGGTACTTCTGATAGCCAGATCGAGATGAAATTTTGCCCACATGTTTCTTAACATGTGCAGAGTGCAAGTGTCTACTTTAAAACGTGATATCACCCAACAGAATTATTACAAACCTAAAATAAGCAATTAGTATGGTCTGAGCATTCCAAGGCTTCTCACATTACAATGTTTCTTGTCCATTAAAATGTCTTATACGCGCTTTCTTGATAGTTATTTGCATTCTACAGATAATGTGGAGCAATATGAGCCAATAATGGCTCAGAACGATAAACATTTACTGGCAAAAGAAGAGTCTACAAAAAGAACTACATTTTACACATTGTCGTGGCACGAAACGAAAATTGTACAACTTACTATAAAAGTAATTACATATTTGAAATCAGCATAAAATCCCATATATACAGCAAAAATTTCGCCTTTTAACTGAATAGGGCGCGCAAACAAACACGGACACTAGAAGAGGAAAACGCACACCACAAAGCGCCACTCGCAACTAAAATTTATTGGAAAGAAAGGCATGTACATATATCACTTCTGTCACGTGACCTGGCAAGTGAAACAACAAAAAAAACTCACAAATGGGTTTGTAAAACACGTGCCTCAGATCACACCCTCAAAGTGCTGATGAGGTATGAAAATTCGTTCTCTGTTAACGTGATGGAGGGTGCGCTTACGCATTTTTTCCCACTTCTTCTAATGTGAAATGCCTCTATCAGCTCTCTGGTGGTCCGATCTGGGTGTTTAGATAAAATAATAGCATCACAAAAAAAAGGGTTTGCAACCGCACGAGCTGCAATGTTTGGGCATGTGCGCACTATCTTTTGTGTCCAACGATCTTGTAACCTGGTGTTGACACATCTTCCCGTTTGGCCTATGTAGATGTGACCACAGGACAATGGAACCAAATAAACAACTCCCGTTCCATTGTCCTGTGGTCACATCTACATAGGCCAAACGGGAAGATGTGTCAACACCAGGTTACAAGAACATAGCAGATCGTTGGACACAAAAGATAGTGCGCACATGCCCAAACATTGCAGCTCGTGCGGTTGCAAACCCTTTTTTTGTGATGCTATTATTTTATCTAAACACCCAGATCGGACCACCAGAGAGCTGATAGAGGCATTTCACATTAGAAGAAGTAGGGAAAAAATGCGTAAGCGCACCCTCCATCACGTTAACAGAGAACGAATTTTCATACCTCATCAGCACTTTGAGGGTCTGATCTGAGGCACGTGTTTTACAAACCCATTTGTGAGTTTTTTTTTGTTGTTTCACTTGCCAGGTCACGTGACAGAAGTGATATATGTACATGCCTTTCTTTCCAATAAATATTAGTTGCGAGTGGCGCTTTGTGGTGTGCGTTTTCCTCTTCTAGTGTCCGTGTTTGTTTGCGCGCCCTATTCAGTTAAAAGATGAACCAATACCAACTAGCCCAATTAGCCGTGCTACTGGAAAAATTTCACGGCCTTTGGCTACAGATTAACGCAACCTTTTTTTCCGAATCGCATCTCCCCTTAACAATGATGTTTTCCTTCGACTTTAAACTTTGTAGAACACCATCCGTTATTCATGTTGTGCGGGTATACTTACATCTTTTCCTACATTTTACAGTTCGTGTGTTAGTCTATACAGCCGTCAGAAATAAACAAAATTTATGTAGTTTGGCTTCAGGATCAAGCATGGAATTGATTGGCCACCAATCTGTATTGCTTAGGGATTCAACAAAGGTAACCGCATTAACCGCTGAAGTGTAGTAGTTACTATCGTTTTCAGGCATATTAGTAGGAAATGAAACGAAAATTCGGAAATGATCGGTTGTGTCAGTATCAACAACCCCGGGACAAGGCGACGGTGTTATACGCGATCAATGAGCGTACCGTTTCCATTTAAGCCTAATCTAGTCAGACAGTCAATAAGCGATTCGAAACCAAATCCAGTGAAGCAGTCAGTGTAAGCTGTGAACGAAGTGGCATCAGCGTCTAGCGAGTTAATATTATTATCACCAACGATCCTTATTTGAAAAAGATAGCTTTAATAGAGCGTCATCAAGACCAAGCAAGAAATCGTTCAGTGAAGATGACTGTGAGCGATAAGTGCAACCATGTTCTTGTTATTGTGGTTAAGTGATGAACGGTCGACTTCTATCCATGCTGACTCACAGCGGTTCATGTGAGATCAAATCTGCGCGTGTCCTGTAAAATGAAAATGGCAGCACCACCATGACTATCAGCTGGACGATGACAATATTCTGCTTGATAAGATAGAAAGCCAGTCATGTTCCTGTGGGTGTCTGAAAGCCAAGTCTCCGATAGGCAAGTGAAAGTGAAGGCATGCTGAAGTGAGGCGATCAAGTTATTCATTGCATCAATGTTCTTACGAAGGCTACGGGCATTGAAGTGAATGAGTGATAGTTTTCTTGCGCTAAGAAGACATTTTGCGTCAGCAGAGGAGAGAAAGGCCTTGTTAAAAGAAAGAAAAAAGAAAGCAACCAAAATATCGGAGAAGAAACGTGCCTCACATGAAGATTCGAAGGTCGGACTCGGTCATAATCCGATAGTCCCTGCTGTCATCAGGGTTGCGGGCTTTTATCTGGCGGTTCCATAAGTATTTCCACTTATTTTCTTTTTCCGAGCGTCAGCGCCTTAGAGAACAACTTTTTGTTGTCAATGGTCAAGTGATCGTTCTCATAGAGTGGCATGCTACCAGTGAAACCGTCGTGGTCAGTGCGAAGTGAAGCCCTTCCTGATGAACTCATTTTTCTTATCAGGTGAGCAGAACCGAGCGACGATGCCCCTGTCACTTGACCTCGAGGCAACACGGTGAGCAGTGTCGATATCAGTCGGCAAGACTCGATGCCAATTCGCTTCAGAATGGCTCCGCAATCTTCGCCTTGCGAACACCCTTGATTTCCACGTTATTCATTCTGGAGTATGCTGCTCTAAATCAGCCACGATTTTTCTTTTAGGAGCCTTGCTGGGTGGTTTTCTCTCGTCCCTCCTGCCATGTACGCTAGTTCTCATTGCTCCCGCTAGAGGCGCTAGAGGTGCGATGACGATGACGCTGCCATCACGGCACAGCACATGCAAGGTAACCATTATACGCCATGACGATGACGCTGATGACGATGAAGAATAAGCGCGTTCCAGGCCACACATTCTCTTTCTGCCATCACGGCACAGCACATGGAATGTAACCACTATACGTCATAACGATGACGATGACGCTGACTCAGTGCACTTCGCTAGCGCTACTCATCATGAACACCGAAGAAGCGAAGACAGCAGCGCGGAGGGCTCGAAATGCAGCAGCAGCGCGGGATCGCCGCCAAGACCCTGCGGTGAGAGCTCGTGAGGCCGAAGAGAGACGCCAGCGCCGACAGCAAGCACAAGCCACTACCAGCACCGAGGGGGCGGCATCAGCGAGGGCTCGCGATGCCGAAGCTAAACGGCTTACCAGATTTAACCTCTGGAGCAAGCTCCTTCATCATCATTCACTTCGTGGATATGCTGTGATTTTTTTTTTCGAGTGCTGTGTAGTTATGTGCAGGTACAGCGAAATCGATTGAGCACAGCGCGTCAATATACGCAGACAAATTCTATCCAGCCCACTTGCTTTTGTTTCATCGATTTACATTAATAGCTTTTCGGTGCCACTTACGCTAAGCTCAGTCAGATTCACTGGGGATACGCTACTGGCGCAGGATGAACAGAAAAAATACTGCATTGATAGAAAGATAGATTTAAAATAGTTGTTTAAGCGCTTCGCCTTGTCTATAATAGTCTGGTTACTGTGTAAAATTGAGTTTATACCTAGGCTTTCGGAACCGCACCCTTTATTATATTGCAAAAATGCTTAGGACTGACTCTCAATCTATCGTTCAATTTAAAAAAAAAATAGGTGTCCCTGGCTTCTTTTTCGCCATTTTTTTTATATTCTTGAGTAACCTGGCGTATTTTTTTCTGACGGCAAGCACTGGAGTAAATCATGGGGGGGGGGGGGGGGGGGGTGTCCCGTTTAGGCTGGGCCCTTGCAAGTGTCCCCCCCTTGAGATTCATCTTCTAGACACCAACTCTGAGGCCCATCTGAAGAGCAGAAACGAAGTAGACAAACGTAAAAATTGCTTTTCGTTTGACAAGGCGCTGTATAACACGAACTTTCTGGAACCCTAACGCTCCCGTCTGACGAGCCGTGGTGTATATTATGCCGGGTTTTCTTATCTAAAGTAAACAAGGAATCCCTGATCACCTACCCTTACTTAGATTTATGTTGAAAGCAATTGAAAGCGAAGTATGGATCCAATTGCTCCACACTGATTGTGCTATTTAGTGCCCTGAGAAGACTGAGGAGAAATAAAACCTATATTTCTGCAAGCAAAATGGCCGCCATGGCAAGGTCCCCTCTGGTGATTTTTCTGGATTGACACCACTGATGGCAAGTCCGTTTGAATTCAGCGAATAATCGCTCTCTCTTATTCGTTAGCTGCAATAGACGAGATGCAACCCACGGCTTTCACCGGGCTTTAAATATGAAGCATTTCTTTGCGTTCTGCAGATACTTTGAGTGTTTCCATCTAGGTATCTTCCTATCTACCTATCTATCTATGTAGCTATCTACCCGTCTTGGGCAGTAACTAGTTACTACTAACGCGTTACCGGTAACTAGTTACTTTTTTCGGTAACTTGTAACTGTAACTAGTTACGTTTAAGTTAGAGGAACTTGTAACTGTAACACTGTTGTTTTTTTACACAGTAACTGTAACGGAAAATACCGTTACAGTTACTTATGTTTTTATAAAAAATTATCCGACAGCAAAAGAGCCATGTTAAACTCTTTTGACTTTTTCGCGCTTTCTTCTTTACATCCTATCCACCTTTCAACGTTTCAATACGGCTCCCCTCGCAGTTCAGAAGAACAAGTGGCTAAGAGAAATATCTTCCCCGCAGAAGACCGGGTTCGGAGTTTACTTGTAAATTACATGTCGTAAATCAATCAAGTTTCAACTGAACAGCTTGCTAAGTTCACGTCCCCCCTTCCCCTTTTAACGCGATAGCGTTAAAGAGCTCGTTTCGCAGAAATTCTGGCGTCGGTGTCGTTGGTTGTGAGCGAAAAATCATCATCTTGTCCGCGACCGAAAAATCGAGAAAGATGCAAATAAAATAAATAATAAAAATTGCCGGGTCCGAATGAGGGTCGAACCCAGGTCGTCTGCGTAGCAAGCAGGTGTTCTACCGCTCAGCCACGCTTTTTTATTTCTTACATGGTATTTATTACAAATGAGGTTCATGTGTACACATAGCGTCCAAAATACTTAAGGCTGCCTCCACAAATGTACAATAGGCATTAAAACAAATTTCATGCAACACTTTGTTCTAAAAGGGTAATTGAGCAGTGCATTTTATGAACAGTCTGGCTGAAACTGTAGTTCTTCATAGAAGTCTTTTAGCTGTACAGTCATTTGCACGAAATGTGACCGCGAAGACACCATTGGTTCCGCATGCCTGTCTAACACGCGAGTTTTCTATAAACTGTGCATGCCTATGCCAACAGCATGTCAACTGCATGGCATAGCATTGGAAGGGGAAGGGAAACAAGCGGAAGGACAGGGAGGTTAGCCAGTTCTTGGACCGGCTGGCATAGCATTGGGTTTAGCATTGGGTTTGGGTGGTAAAAGATAACGTATGGTGTGAGAATTTAAATCAAGTTGCTTTTGAAAAGCCCTCTGCAGGACGTCCCAAATGAGGATGGCGTCCTTACAATTGGGATTACACATAAAATAACTTCCTCTGCTTGGAGATGCAGTAAAAATAACTTTCATGCTTTACAAACGCACGCGTTCTGTATACAGGCGTCACAATATAGCATGTAATATCGCAGTAATAATGCGTGGTACAAGCGTGCATAGCCATCGGGCGTCAGAAGATGTGAATATCATAACGACATTGTGGTTCAAAGCCGTCCACCCAACAGTAGGCACACACGTTACTCCGCGTATTCCCTTAAAACCACGTAGTGGGTGCATAGCAAGTTCGAAAACATTTCCCGCATTTCCCGCGCGCAATTGCTCGGGGTTTAATGCATGCTACCCATTACATTGTATGTACCAGGCCCGTAGCCAGGGGGGGGGGGGGGGGGGGGCTAGGGGCCCGGGCCGCCCCCCGAAATTCGGATTGAGGGGGGGTGTCTTACTGAGAAAAAATAATGAAAATAGGGGTTTTCAAGGTTTTCTACAGGTGCCCCCCCCCCCCCCCCCCCCCCCCCCCGAAAAAAATTTCTGGCTACGGGCCTGGTATGTACTAAGTGATTGAAGTACGCACTAGGGACAGGATATCGCTATCGCGTTCAACTCTTTAAGGGTCCCCCCAATTTTTTTTTTGTAGGGGGGGGGGGGGGGCATATATACATTTTTTTCACTTGAGCTGCCAGCTCTGTTCTTGGTGTGTCGGTGGAGCATTCCTTCATCCGAGGCGCCGAGCTAATCGTGTTTGACAGGTGGCTTGAAAACAGCAGCGCGAAACGTCTGAAAGCCAGAATTGCCGTGAATTAGCGATGCAATTTAAAACTGCTTTCTAACTGATTGTCAAAGGCCTACTCCGACATAACACAACAATTATTAACAAAATGGCAGACGTTTTGCCTCATATATATAGGTGGTGGCATCCTCACTATACAGTGACCACAACAAGAAAAAAAAAGAGGAGAGGAAAAAAATTAGCGGACTTCGATCAGTCCATTAGACACACATGTTCTTACAAACGTTCGGTAGGAGACCGCGGTTACTGTTTCAAGCCACTGCGTCGTGGCGAATGAACCGCGTTTCCAGAGACCCCTCCCGTTTCATTTATGACCCAGCGCTGTCGCAATGTTTAGCTCAAAGCATATGCCCTGCCCAGCAGTGTTCAACAAGCTCCGTTTAAGAACGCGTTGAATGGTTGACTTTAGAAACATTTCCTTTCCTGGCCCTTTCCTGCCCGTTTACCTGATGTAAGTATGTCGCTTCGCAATCCACGCATCGCACTTGTGTCATATCCCGCACTGATCGTTCGCATGTGTGCGGTTTGGGTTTCGCGAACACATGTCCCGAGGTATAGCGGGCCTTAGGAACGGTTTGTATGCCCAGCGGACGCAAAGCGCTCCAAACAGGGTCTGATACAATTTGAAGAACATTGGGATTAGGGAATAGACTCAATGGACATCCTCTTCACTCGTTACGCCTTCCCCGTTCCTCTTCGTGCGTTTTTATTAAATTATATCATTTGGCACAGAATATGGATAGTCGTCCTCAGAAACGTAAACGTGAATATGATGAACACGATAAGCAGCTTGGCAAGGATGCGGAACGCAAAGCCAGAGCAGCGGCAGCAAGATGAGCCCGGCAACAGGGTCCTGCGGTTAAAGCACGACAAGTGGAGCTACAAAGGTTACGCCGACAGGATCCTATAGTACGTGCTAGAGCGGCCGAATCTAAGCGCCGACGCCGCCAACCGTTTCAAAATGTACATAGTCGTTTGCTTCCCATTTCCAAGGAGCTTCGCTCATCGCTTGTATTCGTACTCGGAACAACTGCTAATTTTTTATACGGTAACAGTAAAGTAACGACGTTACTTTTTTCATGGCAACTGTAACAAGTTACTTTTGGAAACTCGGTAACTGTAACTGTAACAGAGTTACTTTTTTTGGCTTAGGTAACTGTAACTGTAACACTGTTACTTTTTTCTGGTAACGTGCCCATGACTGCTATCTACCTAGCCGCCTACGTCTGGGTGCTCTCGTTATCACCTCGTTAACTTGGGGTACACCAAAATTAGTGTGGGAGGGTAAGAGGGTTTGACGATTATGACTGTCTGGTCATGACATGAATAATTTGAAAATTCCGTCGCGTACGACCTCAAACCCTTCCCTCCAGACACGTGTGGCAAAAATACCCGCGTATACCACGGGCCGCGGTATGCGCCACAGATGTTTGACAGTTTATATCTACCGAGGAACGGCGAGAACAGACATTGGCAATTTCAATGCGAGAGCGTTAGGAAAAACCGACGTCGGCAGTGTTGACCCGACGAATGCAAAGAATATATGTTATGGTCCCAGCAGGAATTGAACCCAAGCATTGTGTGTGACAATCAAGTATTCTACCACAGAGCCAAGCCAGGTCTCGGATATCCTTTGGAAAAAGACCCTATGCAGGCGTAATGTTGGTGAAACGTCAATTTTGGTTGCAGTGCTGCCCATCTAATTTTATAAACATTACATATGCACTCCAATGATACAGGCGTCACGTCGGCTTAGCGTCAGTTGTAGCAAAGTGCCATCCACTGAAGTTGGTCTACGTAGCACTAGCCAAGGCTA